>JAFMOD010000299.1:3315550-3346492 GCA_019802435.1 Corydoras maculifer | reverse complement strand
TGTGTGTGTGTGTGTGTGTGTGTGTGTGTGTGTGTGTGTGTGTGTGTGTGTGTGTGTGTGTGTGTGTGTGTGTGTGTTTTCTTTTAGTAATATAATGCACCTTTTAAATTAAAAGTATCATTTTAATTATTTGGAATACACCATTTAATACACCATTTATTTTTACAGATGCTTCATTTGTCGTGTTACATACAGAAGTAGAGTAAGAATAAACAATAAGAACAGTAAATAAAAGTAAAGTGGCATGTGTATGTATGAAATTATATATATTCTTGCATTGTGAGTCAGGTAAATAGTGTAATACTCAACATTTGTATTATTGCCCATAAACGTATTATTGAGTGAGGAGTTAAACAGTTTGATTATCCAGTCTGATGGCCACAGGTAAGAATGGCTCTGTTGAGTATTTGTGTGGAATACAACAGCACGGTGGCTTAGTGGTTAGCACGTTAGCCTCTCAGCGCTAGGGATTCCTGGTTCGAATCCCCATCTGGGTGGAGTTTCCATGTTCTCCCCGTGTCTGCGTGGGTTTCCTCCGGGAACTGTGTGTCGTACAGTTGGTGGGTCCCCCTAATTTTGCTTGTCTAGTGTATAATGTCAGGACGAAAACATTTCGCGCGATGTTGATCACCCCAGCAGCATCTGTCTCATCACTGTGGTCCAGCGGCACCTTGAAACAGCGAACAGGAATCGTACTCATCCCAACAGCAGTTCGGCCAATGAAAAAGCATCTCTACCATGGGCTTGATTTGCCATCGCCCTCTACAGCCTACACAGACACACTACATTAAGTTTTGAAAAACGGCACATGAACTATTTCTAGTGCCCTCGATGATTCAGTGTAAGACGATTTAGGTACAGCCACCGAATTGCTGTAACGCACGCAGTTTCTCTTCATCACGCCGATGTGAGCATCGTTGTTATAAACGGTTAGCTCATGCGTTGTGCTAATGAGCTGCCATTGAGACCATAAACAGAATCAGAAAGTGCTTGTATTATAGGATAAAGAGGACGTTGACAATATGGATGGCGAATCCATCGATGATGAACTGTATGACAGAGAGATAAATACAACGGCTGCAGAGGGACCTGCTCAGAGGTAGGCTTCGTGTTTCTTCTGGTTTTCGGCTCAAATTAAATAGAATTTTATTAATTTTTTTATTTGATTATGTTTAAGTTTAAGTTACCTTGCCGTTAATTTACTCCTGAGTCAGCACCTGTCCCAGGAATCCGCGAATTAATAAAGACATTTAAAAGATTTGTGCTGCACATTGTTTATGAGATGAGAGAAAAACCAAACAGATGACTGATAACGACGAGTTTAAAGAGCAGGAAGAGAGAATAAATTATTTTAAAATGGGAAGCCTCACTACCCTTCCGTCCAACGGACTACTTGTCAACACACACACACACACATTTGTTTTGTTTTTTCCCTTTTTCATGCTCAAAAATAGCTCTGTTTTAAGTATAGGCAGTAATAATAAACAGTAGTAATAATAATAATACAAATTAATAATTATGTACAGCAAAAAGTTCTTTCAAAGTGCTGTAGCAATTTAGAGATGTCCCTTTTATTGTGCATTACTTATATTATTAATATAAAAGCGCAAAAGGTGAATCGTTTTCAATATTCAAGAAAAATCTGAAAATAATGTTCTCCAATCATGCGTTCTGGCACAGATATCACATGCAGTACTGATTAATACTTTATTTCCTGACTTCATTTACAAGTTTCATTGCTAGTGCTACAGTAAAATCTTTTAAATTGCTTATTTTCCAGTAAATATTCTAAGCTAAGAATCAATTGTAAAACAAAATTCCCAAAACATGGGTTCTAGTATTTTTTAGGCCTTCTAGTAACCCCCAGTTACTGCTCAATGTTTACTGTGTGGTCAGAAAAGACTGAAATGTAATAATTAAAAAAAAAGGTAAAAAAAAAAAAGTAATTTTTTTCCCAGCAGACATCAGCGCCCAGCCTAAAACTTTAATTTGAGTCTAGAAAAGAATGTCAATTATAAATGCAAACTATTATTTAATTTTATGTCTGTGGAACAAAAGTTTTATTGCATTTTCCAAACGAATAACAATGTTTTAAGAAATACATTTTAATCAAAGGGGCAGCACGGTGGCTTAGTGGTTAGCACGTTCGCCTTTCAGCACTAGGGATTCCCAGCTTGAATCCCAATCAGGGTGTTTCCATGTTGTCCGCGTGGCTTTCCTCCGGGTTCTCCGGTTTCCTCCCACAGTCCAAAAACATGGTCAATTGAATTCTCCAAATTAGCCCATTCAGAGTGTGTCTGTCTGTGTGTGTGTGTGTGTGTGTGTGTGAGTGGATGTGTGCCCAGCGATAGATTGGTGCCCTGTCCTGGCTGTATCTGCCCAGCGCCTGAAATGTTCTCCCCTGGATGAGCATGGGGAACCCCCCACCCCAAACCCTAGTAGAGGATAAAGTTGAAGATAATGGATAGATGGATTTTAATCAAACTGCTTCTTTATGATTTCAACAGCCTTGTATTTAGTTCTTTGTGCAAAATCCATTTTAAAGCATGAGATTTTTTTTGAACTTTTATGAGACTGAGTTGGTTCTTCAAAATCTTGATATTTAATTACAAAACAAGATAATTTTTTATTAGTTCAAGCTAAGGCAATTCAAGTTCAAGTTTGGCAGGCAATTTTCATTTTTTAAGGTGCATATAAAAAAAAGCAAATAGCAGGAGATACATTTGATTTGAATGACTAAATTAATGTTTGTTTACCTTATCACTTCTTTATTGCTATATACATGTATTTTTGCTTAAAGCTTTGAACTTGTGGGTAAAGCTGATGTAAATGCAAGATAAATAAAAGATAAATAAAAGATGTAAATGCAAGGTGTGCTGATCTTGTGTGTGTGTGTTTTCCTTTAGTAATATAATGCACCTATTAAATTAGAAGTACCATTTTAATAATTTGGAATACACTATTTAATATACTATTATAGAATATTCATTCATTCATTCATTCATTATCTTCCGCTTTATCCTATATTAGGGTCATGGTGGGGTTCCCCATGCCCATCCAGGGGAGAACATTTCTGGCGCTGGGCAGATACACCCAGGACAGGGTGCCAATCTATCTTTGAGCACACACTCACTCACACAGACATGCACACACTCTATATGGGGCAATTTGGAGAACTCAATTGACTTGATCCATGTTTTTGGACTGTGGGAGGAAACCGGAGAACCCGAAGGAAACCCACACAGACACGGGGAGAACAAGAAAACTCAAACCGGGAATCCCTAGTGCTGAGAGGCGAACGTGCTAACCACTAAGTCACCCAATAAGCAACCATATTATAGAATATATTTTTTGTAAAAGTGACAGACATTTTATTATTCAGTTATCATCTAATAAAGTACAAGTTCAAGTTTTAATAATTTTGTACTGCAAACTTATTTGGCAGACATGTAAGCATCTGAATAAATGTAAGAGGTTTATGTGACCCTGTGCCAAATGCAGAAACCAAATCTGCCAGCCAGTATGTACTAATATAAATTAGCACAGCTGGTGCATGTAGAGTAGCTGAATGCTGGAACCAAGCCAATTTCATCAGTCCCAAATCACGTTTAAATTTCCGGGTGGATAAACAAACTTGTGACACAATAGCACAGTCAATCCCTATTTTTCATTCTTCATTTCTAATTTCACCCCAACAATTATCAACATTCCAATTTATCTTTACTGAAATTCTATCTGTGGCACAGTGAACTGCAGATCTCCAGACTGCAGCCAAAATGATAACATGAAACTACTTTTTTACTTTGTTTGAAAATGAAAGGTTTTGCCGTCACATTGCATTTAGGGATTTTGCATTTAAATAAAAGTTTAACTGGGAAAGCACAAATACTCCTTTTAAACTTTTTGAGGCTGGCTGTAAATAAGATGGAAATTAAACTCAAATGAACAAAGGGTTAATATTTATTGTTTTGTAAAATTAAAAATTGCTGTCTAGGTGAATAAAGTTCCCTTACTTCAATGGAAGTATGGCTCACTTCAATAGAAAATATATTCCCTACATAAATTCTGAGTGGCAGAGGGCTATACAATATTCTGGCAATTTATCTGAGATTCAAAAGACTATACATGAAATGAGACTGTTCATAGCAGCATGTTCACAGCAGCATGTATATTTTATGTCATATTTTTTTATGTTGCACCTCCCTCTAAATGCAGTCCTTTAGCTGAGAAACAACCATTTTACTAAAGTACCTTGAATAATCAACCTGATATAGTTTAGCTGCAATGCCTAGTGATTTCTGCTGACTGGAGAGAACAGTGTTGCTTAATTAAGTGAGCTGCAGGCTTTCTGCCCCCTTTTCACTGTTGGTGATAAATGACATTGGAGATGGGAGATTTGCTAAGCAGATGGTAAAAGGACAGATCCCCAGCCCCAGCGAATATGCTCCATAAGAAGCTTCTATGATTTATGTCTGTGTCTGACTCGCTCATAAGAAAAGCCTTGTCTCCATTTGCCAGGATGAGGCACATGTCTAGGCACTTATGTGCACGCCTTTGATTTCTTAATAAAAGGGGTTTGCGGCACATCATTATCTACTCTTGTTTATGTTATGAAAAAAGCTGGTAGAATCCTGTAAATTGTGTGAGCTACCACAAAAAAAAGAATGAAATAGCTTGAAATTGATCTGAATGATAAGGAAAATTTCTTGATTTATAAAATTAAATTGTTATCTAGTAAACAAACCACAACTCATAGTCCTTGACACAATGTCTCTCCTTATGCGTTTAATTTGGCTTGTAATTGAAATCTATGCAACTTTTAATGAACTGTTTCTGATACCAAGCCAGAAATTACCCTTAGTAATGACAAAAGGTAAGGCATTTACTTCCAACGCTTTAGGGATGAAAGTGAGAATAAACTAATGCTGAAATACTACAAGATATCAATTGTCTTGCTTTTTATATATATCACTTCAGTTATATTTAAATGTAATCTAATCTAAAGAGCTAAATTACAGCATAATAGAGTGGAAGGTTGGTGTGGTTCTCATGTGGGATCACTGTGCTGGCTGTTGCACTTAGGATGCTTGGTCAGCATGTAGTTACTTTCCATTCTGCTGTTGCACTGGCAGCAAAGTGCTATAAGCCACATTACTTGTAGTTAAAAAGCAATTTAATGAGTAGCAAGACACTAGGTTGCAGAGTGCCATGAGCTGGTGCCCATGTCCTTCACCATCAGCTCCACCACAATTTTGTACATTTGGCACGGTGTGTTGAATTAGATTTTTACCAATGGTGACAAAGTACGTTGTCTTGTGTAGACGTGCAAACTGACTTTTTATCTTGCTTTGAGAGTAATGGCTTATTTCTTTTAACTTTTGTCTGTATAGCAAAATAAACAAAAAAAAGAGGTTATTTGAGTTTTAATCTGCTTGCATTTTTATATGTGATTTGATTTTGTCTGGGATTTACACTGGTAAATTTGTTTCAATATATTGGAACTTGCTCTGATATAATAATATCATGTAAAGACTAGTGAAGTAAGGGTGGATACTTTTTTCAAAATATGACAAATTTCTGTAGCGACTACTCTGTCTTAGTTGCATAAATTGCCTAACATACAAAAATGCTGCAGCGCTGTCATATCACATCAAGCCAGTACATTCTCTCAAGGCTAGAAGAACCCAAATTAAAATTGCCTTAGGGAATGGATTGATAAAGATACACACTCACACTGAAATTGGTGCTGGCAACAGGAGACATGATGCAGCATTTTACTACATTATGTATAGCCAAAAATGGGCAAGATTCAGAGACAAACAAACAGGCCTACGAAACATAGCAAATAATGTAAATATATTGTAAAAATACTAAATTGTCAGCAACCTACCCTTAAGTGACAAATAAATCTATTTTAGCTGCTCAGTATTTAGCACTATTCTTTGTCATATCCAGTGGCAGTCAAAAGTAAAACTGTAGGCATGCCTCCTTTTTGCTCCACTTATTGTCCATTTTATCAGTTCCACTTACCTTAAAAATATTCATTCATTCATTCATTATCTCCCGCTTATCCTCTATTAGGGTCGCAGCGGGGTTCCCCATGCCCATCCAGGGGAGAACGTCTCGGGCGCTGGGCATATAGACCCAGGACAGGGCACCAATCCATCGCTAGGCACACACTCACTCACACAGACACACTCTATATGGGGCAATTTTGATTAACTTGATCCATGTTTTTGGACTGTGGGAGGAAACCGGAGAACCCGGCGGAAACCCACGCAGACAAAGGGAGAACATGGAAACTCCACCCAGATGGGGATTCGAACCGGAAATCCCTAGCGCTGAGAGGCGAACGTGCTAACCACTAAGCCACCGTGCCGCCCACCTTAAAAATACTTAGTTATTAATAGACTGCACAACTACGGACCATTTTCAGTCCATCTGTTTGTGGACTACAGTACATACTGTGTTAGTCCTCTCTACTATGTTCTCTAATGTTCAGGACCCCAATAGTTGCAACAGCAGTGTCACTAGGGTGTTTAAACGAAACTACAGCAGCACTACTGCACTAAACCCACCTCACAGCATTAGTGTCACTGCAGAACTGACCACCCAAATCACCACCCAAATTATACCTGTTCTCTGATGCTCCTGACCAGAGAACAGAGAACCAACAGGGGACTAGCAAAAAAAGAAAACAGATGTACTACAGTTTGTAATTGTAAAATTACAAAGTCAATTTATATGGTAAGTGGAGATAATTAACAATGGATCAAGAAGGGGGTGTGTCCAAACTTTTGACTGGTACTGAAAATGTCATAAATGCAGAAATCTACTGGAAGCCAATTGAGAAAGATGATTTTGCATTAACCCTGATCATACAAGATACAGACCTGCAAGCAATGAATTGTAGTAAATATTCCTAAAGATTATAATTGCTTTGGCTAATATTTTAGTAGTCTGCAGAGCCAAAAACAAAAATGCAGGAATAATTGTTTTAACGATTTATGTTTTAAGACTACTGTGTAGGTTGATTTCAAAACATCTGGGAAAATAATTAGGAGCTCTTTTTTGTGCAAAATTTCATGAAAATACCTGAAATCAGTTTAGCAGAAATATGAGAACCAGTGGGCTTAAATGGCCATGTCAGTGCAATCTTGTGTATTAAAAAAGAGAGAGGTACCAGCTCTAAGCCCCGAGTCATGCCATTGTATTCTTTTTGAGATATTGACACATTATCTCTCTATGACAATCTTCCTTCAAGGCAGGATCAGAAGCATTAAAGAAACGTTACAGAGACTGCAAATCCATCGAAGTCAGAGGGGGGGGGGGGGGGGGGGGGGGGGGGGGGGGGGGGGGGGGGGGGGGGGGGGGGGGGGGGGGGGGGGGGGGGGGGGGGGGGGGGGGGGGGGGGGGGGGGGGGGGGGGGGGGGGGGGGGGGGATGGCCATCCAGGGAAGAACATTTTGGGTGCTCAGGACAGGGCGCTAATCTATCAGGATACATCCAGGGCAGGTCGCCAATCTATCAGGATACACCTGGGACAGGTCGCCAATCTATCAGGATACACCCAGGACAGGTCGCCAATCTATCGCTGACCACACTCACTCACATAGACACACACACAAAGACACAATTTATGGTGCAATTAAGAGCATTAAATTTACCTTGAATCCATATTTTTGGACTGTGGAAACTGGGAATCCCCAGCGCTTAGAGGCAAACCTACACAGCATCTTAAATAAGGATTTCACCTTTCACCTTTTTTTTTTCAAGAAGTGAGCAATTACAATATAAATTTTACAGTTTGCAGGCAGGAAACAACAACACAAGGCAAAGTTGGTTCAAGCAGCTAGTATATAATAAAACACTATCTTTTTCCAACATTGACACTCTGGACAGATGTGAAGTTTTTGAGGTTCCAGGCAACAGACATAATTTTGTTTACTCGGGCAGTTGATTGCTGCAGTGGAGAGAAATTCTGCATGTAATATCTGTTTTTGCATCACTTACAACCAGCATGCACCATCATCAGTTAAGAACACATAATTATCCACTCCTAAACGAAGTACAGAATGTGAAAGCAGCTATTTGTATGTACCTTATGCAACTTCACAAAAAGAAGATCCTGAATTCTTGTCCCCCTTATGTCCACATGGGTTTTCTCTGAGGACATTGATTTTTTCCCACACATGCCAATTGATTAACTGAAGATAGTAAATTTCTCAATCACTGTTTCTGTTGGAGGGGGGAAATATTGGTGCTATCCAGGTGTTAACCTCTTAAACGATAAAAGATTATTTGTTTAAAAATACACCTTCATAATGTTTTATGTATATAGTTGGGTATGTGGCTTGCCTTTTAACCCACAAATCACTTTTTCATGTCACTAGTCCTAGAAGAACTTAGGGCACATTATTTAGAATATAAGAGCTATACACTGGAACAGCACTGGGTAGGATACTGTATGTATTTTAAAATAAATGTGGTGAATGATGTAACTGTACATGGTACACAGAATGATTGGTAAATATGGATTTGCCAGTGGTGGTGATAATTGTTATGGACATTGTAATTGCCTCTATTCTACAAGAAATGTTTTTTTTCCATATGGTTTGTGTATTACTTTGAAAATATGTGCATATTTAATTGTGCATGCATGAAATGTAAAAGCCCTATTTTAATATTAGTATTCTCACTTATCCAGTTGGCACTCAACGGGCCTAATTGATTCACACTAAACATGTCAAAACATGTCTATGTGGACCTTTTTATACTCATACGGGAACAAAAAAAGGCCCTCGCAAGCTGTTGTAAAGAAGATAAAATATTTACCAAGGTCACTGGCCTAAATAAGCATATTAGGGCTATGACATGTTAACAATCAGCATATAAACCCTGTGACCTTTCAAACTTCAAGCCAACAATTCACAGCAATGAACCACTTTAAACAGTCTGGTATTTTTAATATAGAAAAACACAAAATGCAAGCAGGCAATAAAAAACATTGCTGAAGCATTTTCAAGTAGCTAATGTAATGAACAAACACAAGGTTTTGACATGACTGTTACAATCCAGATTACAGTTTGCAAATGCACACAGGGACATGTCCTGTGGTTCGATGAAACTAAAACGGTGTCGCCATAATGACTGGTACATTAAGAGAAAAATGGAAAAACTTGCAAGCCTAAAAACACAGTACGGGGGTGGCAACATCATGTCGTGGGGTGTTTTGCTGCAGGAAGTACTGCTGCACTTCACAAATGGCATCATGAGGAAAGAACATTTTCTGGAAATATTGAAGCAACATCTCGACATCAGCCAGGATGTTAAACCGTGGCAGCAAATGGGTCTTCCAAATGGACAATGATTGTAAGCATACTGCCAAATTTGTTACAAAGTGGCTTAAACACAACAAAAGTTTTGATTTGGAGTTGTGGTGTGAATATCACAAAATGACATCAATGGCAGATCTGAAAAGGGATATGTAAGCAAGTAGCATACAAACCCAAGTTCTGTTAATAGAAATTAGCCAGAATTCCAGAAAACTACTGTACGAATCTTAATACCCAAAATAATTGACCAATGTCAAAAAATTTTAAAGGCAATGCTACCAAATATCAAGGCAATTTATGTACACTTGTAGTACTAAAGATATCAACAAAAAACTAGACAATAAAAAATATGGTACTTTTCTCAATGGATTTCCTGGAATTGTAACTAATTAAAACATAATAATATAGTAATATAACTGGGCAGCACTGTGGCTTAGTGGCGGCTCTCAGCGCTGAGAATTCCTGGTTTGAATCCCAATCTGGGTGGAGTTTCCATGTTCTCCCCGTATCGGTTTCCTCCCACAGTCCAAAAACATGGTTCAAGGTCAATTGATTGCTCCAAATTATCCAATATAGAGTGTGTCTGTGTAAGTGCCTAGCAATAGATTGGCACCCTGTCCCAGGTGTATCTGCCCAGCATCCGAAGCGTTCTCCCCTGGATGGGCACCCCCCTCCCCGCACTGCCCTAGTAGAGGATTGACCGAAAATAATGAGTGAATGAGAATGAGTAAGAAAAAAGTAAGAAAAAAGGTTATTTTCGTATGAGGCAGTCATAGGCTTGTGGTTAAGGAACCTTGTGACATGAAGGTCCCGTTTTGATTCTCAGTCCCCCAATTACTAAGTGCCCTTAAGCAAGGCACCTAACCCCAAATGCTCCCAGGCGCCATATGCAAGGCTGCTCACCGCTCCGGACATGTGTGCTCACTTCACCAGTGTGTGTGTGTGTGTTTTACTGCACGGTGGGTTAAATGTGGAGGACAAATCCCTCTGTGTGTAAACACAGTAAGCAAAACATTCATTCATTCATTATCTCCCGCTTTATCCTCTATTTGGGTCGCGGTGGGGTTCCCCATGCCCATCCAGGGGAGAACGTCTCGGGCGCTGGGCAGATAGACCCAGGACAGGGCGCCAATCCATCGCTGGGCACACACTCACTCACACAAACACACTCTATAGGGGGTAATTTGGAGAATTCAATTAACTTGATCCATATTTTTGGACTGTGGGAGGAAACCAGAGAACCCAGAGGAAACCCACGCAAACACTGGGAGAACATGGAAACTCCACCCAGATGGGGATTCGAACCGGGAATCCCTAGTGCTGAGAGGCGAACGTGCTAACCACTAAGCCACCGTGCCGCCAGTAAGCAAAACAGATTACTTTATATATCACTTTTTATACAGTGTATGTAAAGTACTGGTTTCAAATCTTAAAATCTTTAAAATCTTATTTTATCTTTATGCCTTTCACATACATTTGACCCTAAAATGACACTTTATGTACAAACATATTAAGACCTCCTAAGCACTAATTTTAGGTGTTCAGTCTTATTGCCATAAGTTTAGAAACTTAAACACTTAGCCAAGTTGATGTGATAAAGGGATCTATTTTGCCTACTGTACTTGAACACTGAGGAATTTCTCCTCCACATTAACACATCTGTGCAGTAAAATACACACATATACACACACTAGTGAACTGAGCACATATTCTCGGAGTGTCGGGCAGCCCTGTAAGGGAGGTTGCATAACCACAAGCCTACAAAGTTCAGGCAAGGTGTCTTTTTTCTGTTTTAACATCAAAAAGTTCCAGGTCCATTAAAGTATGGTTGGTTAAGTTTGGTGTGGCTGAACTTAATTGCATCTGACTTTACACTGATTTGTAGTGAAAAAGAATGGAACCAGGCCCTCTCTTAATATTAACGCCTTATGCACTAATGCTCTTTTAGATTAATTTAAAAAAGGCTTACAGAGACACCAGCACCTTCACAGAAGAGTATAAGATTTTAAGGCTGTCTAGGGGGACCTACTTAGCATAAGATGTTCCAAAACCTCCTGTAGGTGAAATATGTAGGTACCTTTACACTTACCATAGATCTATAGGATGTACCCGCTTTCAGCACATTTATTATCAGCATGAAAGCTAATGTAAATGAAAGCTTAATGGAAAAAGAGAACATATCTAAAACATAATATTGTCTGTCAAAAAATGTAGTTTCACTGATTGCTGCTAATATATGTTTCTTGTCTATCTACAGCGAGATTCCGAAAGTATCATTATGTCCCCCAGACAGTGAGGATGGAGAGTCATCTGTAAATGAATTCTCCATAGATGGAAACCACAAAAACCATATGCCATCTCATCTTTGTGACCACGTATTACAGAGCCATGCTTACAAGTCACCTCAGCTCAACAGATGTTCTTGCAGTGCTCACCTCCGGCCAGTTCAAGACAACCTGTGTCCAAATCAAACAAATGCACCTTCTGACTGCTCAAGCAAGATAGTCCACAGGTACAGCCCTATCCGTGAGTTTATGTGTCACAACACAGTCCAGTGTCCTTGGCTGCAAGAGGGCAGCAGCTTATAACCTATTTGGCATCCTGCGATGACATTCAGGTGCAATCTTTTCCTGATGTTATAATGGTAACCGAAAGTTTGTGAACCATTTATTCATAAAATTATTATAAGATTTTAACAGCCACAAAATCTAGATAAGTAGTAAAAAAACTCAAAATTATTGATATCTACATAATTTGAATAAGGAAAACATTAGGAACCTTTTGGATCAACAGTTAATTTAAAAATTACATTTCTGTCAGGTGATTTAAATTAATGGAATGTCAAAAAGTTGTGATTGGTTGGATCTGTATATTCTGATCATCAAAACAATTTGTTATTGTATTATGTCAAGATCATATTTCAGAATAAAAGGACCTCAGAAAATTATTTGTGCTTACTAGGCTAATGACTGAAACCATTTCTGAAGGGTTTTGACACAGAAAGACTACATAAATATTGTGGAAATCAAAGCTCTCAAAGCAAGTACAACCGGGATGCTTTCACATTGTCAAATAATTAATATAATATTCGTCTATCGGCCTTCGGAATAACAACAAACAATTAACAGAGCTGCAAGGTGAAAGCCACTGCTTTCCTAAATGAAGATAAATGCACTTGATCATGACAGCACATACTAAAAGCAGGGATGAAATACTTGAGACATTCTCACGATGATAAAATTAGTAAGCCTAATGTGTTTGGCATGTTTTTTTTAATGTATTTTCAAGAAATAATGGTGATGTTTTGGATCATATTTACATAGACTGCAATAATATAAGGGCTACAAAAACTTTCAAGCAGCACTGCAAATATTATCAGATGGATAGAAATGTGCAAGATTACTCTTACTCTTACTTAAATTTGTCTCTTTTATAGGTCTGCGCAACTCCACGGCATTCCGAAGAGGTGGGTGACATTATTATGATCATCTTGTACTCCTATTGATCTGTTTATATTCAGGCTGTGTAATTATAAAGTGTCTAACAGAATCCTGTCAAATTATTTTTTCCCTAAATTCTAGTCACTAATTTGCTAAGGCCCATTTTTGGTAAGGAATAGACATTGATATCAGTTCTTCTGAATGAGCTTTGTAATGTCTACAACATTTGTTTAATTGGAGAAAAGGCTTTGTAGAATGATGTGGGCAACATTCCACAAAACAGCACATAATATTGAAGAGCCAATTTTTTTCCTAATTAGCAATTTCTTTAACTGAGGAGCTTTTTGCTGTGAGGTGTCCGTGCTTCTTATGACATACAAATTTAATAAACCTGCCCAGCGATGGATTGGCGCCCTGTTCTGGGTGTATCTGCCCAGCGCCCGAGACGTTCTCCCCTGGATAGGCATGGGGAAACCCCACTGCGACCCTAATAGAGGATAAAGCGGGAGATAATAAATGAATGAAAATTTTATAAACCTTAATTAAGTGGAATTTTCACCTAACATCATTGGCTGCAGTGCATGTTGCTCAAACGTTAAATGCAACTCTGCTTTTTGTACTTAACAGGTGTCCTTACTGTGAGTGATGCAGTAATCTTTTTGCACATCATTTGTAGTTTTTGAAAACACCTCAACAAATTCATACTAGTATTTTAGAATTTCTAGATTTTTACATTTTTGTTATTTTATTATTTTAATATGCATTCTTTAAAACATCAACTAGACCACAGCAGCAGCTGGTCTTTTGTGTATTAATGGCTGGTATTCATAATTAAGCAACAATCGTTGTTCTGAAGCTACTACATGCGTTTGATTTGGTTAATTTGTTTGATACTGCCAGACATTCATTTAGCTTGGTCTATAACTATTTTTCCCCCAGGCGGGATGGTCTCTTAGTGGTTAGCACATTCGTCTCTAAAAAAATTCACAGATCCACAGATACAGGGTCGATCTGTTTAAATCCACAGATCCAGGTTCGATCTGTGGTGGAGTTTCCCTGTTCTCCCTGTGTCCATGTGGGTTTCCTCCTCCCACAGTCTAAAAAAATGGATTTAAGTTAAATTGAATGCTCGAAATTGACCAATATAGTAAGTGTACGCCCAGTATGTGCCCAGTGCCTGAAACAGTCTTCTCTGGATTAGCATTAGGAACCTCCCCCCTGACCCTAATTGATTGCGCAAAAGATGAATAAATACCATTTTACCAGTTTTACATGAAAGTACTTATTTTTGCACTAGGTACAGCAGGATTGTGTGGATCTCCTATATGTTGTAGGTGGAAGTGACCAGCACTGTTACAGGCAGTGCTGTTACATGCAATAGGGGAGTCCAAACACCAAAAATCGTGTGCCCAAACATTTTGAGAACCAGTGCTTTTTATTCGGGGTTGAAATGAGGAATGCCGCTACATCACCAACAGCTCCTTAAGAAATAATAAGGACTATTATGAATTTAGATTTAGTGAAGCCTGCAGAAATTAAAAGACTCAAACTGACCTGGCTGCTGCTGTCATGTAAAAAAGAAATCAAAAAGGGATTCATTATTAAAAGTGTGTCATTATAAATCTTATCATAAAACTTATTATTAACAAGATGGCAAGCATTAGGGATTTACCTCAGGCAAAAAACTCAGACGATAACCAGTGAAACATAAAAAAGCAAAACAAACATAAACACAAAGAGAATGAGAAATAATTAAGCTTAAAAAACAAAGAAAAGAAAAAAATATGGGGAATTAACATAAAGGCACAATATACACTGGGGTAATATGTCTACTGAAGTTACTTATTACAGTGAACTAACAGCCAACAAAAGCAACACTACAAAAACAAGAGCAAAGAACTAAACTAAGTGTGAGGGAATAGTTTACAATGAGAATAGTATGAAAGGCACAAAAAACAGTTCCTACTAGCAAAGAGGAGAAAAGAAAAATATTAGGAACAATAAAACTAAAAAAATAACCTCAGCATTGAACACAAAAAGAGATGTAACAATGACATATGAAAAAGAGTATACATAGTGAAGTGAAATACTTAAACGGAGATCAGGACCATAGTTATATTGCTTCTCCAAATGGAGACATTCTCTGGAGTGCTGGCGGGAATGCCTTTTGGAGTGCCAGTGGTAATGTCTTTTAAAGAATCGACAGAAACACCCTGTAAATAGCCAGCAGTAATGCTTGCTGGAGTGGAATAAACTCAAAGCCAGGTTAAGACACATAATCAGATTACCCAATTACAGAGGTACTTTTATTCTTAAAGTGGTCACACATACTCACAGCATGAATCTTAGAAATACCCCAACATAAACAGATTTACTGGTGCAAAAACAGACAATATTCAAATGGTAACTAAATCAGGTAGATTTCCAGAAAGTGTTTTAGGCACAGGCAGGTTCACAGGAATCCTCTCTTTGCAGATAGGTTCATAAGAAGTACCCTATGTGCAGACAGGTTCACAGGAAGAGCTCTCAGCACAGACAAATTCTGAAGTTCTCTCACATACTGAATAAAAGGGATTTTTGGGACTGACAGGTACAGAAATGCCCATAGCACAATCTGTTTCAAAAGCAGATTTGGCTGGGAGACCTGCACTGTTTATGAACAAAAAAAAATGATAAGGAGAGTCCTGGTTAAAAAACAAATTGCTGAAAAACTTAAAACCAATTAGCACATCATAGGACAGTGTTCTGACATCAAATTAAGTCAAGGGCCCAGTGGAATGTCTCTTTAAAAAATAATGAGATAGAATTCTACCTACATTTTGCAGGACCCAGTGCAGGACCCAGAATGTGTCAGGAATATGAAAGATGCAGGGCTGTGACCATGTCCATCACAGCTTTCAAGGAGAGTAACAAAGGTGACGTGAAAAATGGAACCAGATGGGACAGAATAAAACAGGTTGTAATTGGCAGTGTGTCTAACTCAGAAAATCCTTAAATCCTTGACCAGACTTAATAACAGAATGGCAGCTTATGGAGGCAACTGTAGCCATGATTGATGAAGGCATGTAATTAGTAGAAGAGTCAAAGAGAAGAACATGTGAAGTGAAGTCATTGTGGACATCAGAAAACTAAATCAGGGAACTTTGCTGGTTTAAGTGAGAGCACATAGCATTTGAAACAGGGTGAAGCCACAGCCATTCCCGCGAAAAGGAGCACAAACAGTGCAAATATAATTTACATTTATTAACCGAGTATGAGTGGTAAACATAGAAGCAATAACAAAACCAGAAAAAGTAAAACACAACAGAGGAAGCATCAGAAACGCAAAAACATATAAAAAAGATGAAGCTAAAGAAAAAAAAGAAAATAAGATGCATGGTAAAGATATATTTAACCAGTGATATATGACTCTAATTTGATACAAATAAGGAGTATTTCACTGAGACGACTCAGCACAGTGAACTGGAACTAACTACCTACATAAGCAAAGTTACAGAAACTAATGTTCATAAATATAAACTAATGTTGAAGGATTTAAACTAACATAAGAACCAAACACTTGTAGTGAAAAAATAGAAGAGACCAGGCACTAGGAAACAGGCGTATGACCTGACCTGAAAGGAACATACCCTTTTCCTAAAGAAGCTAAAAGTATTACCTTTGTTGAAAAACCTAATAGCAGTGAGGAAAGAAGCATTAATGACAGAGAAGGAACTAAACATAAGTGTAAAACAAATTGAGATGATGTAAACAGGAAGTACTTAAACAGACCTCAGGACCTCAGGCAAGATACTGTTCTGACAGCTGGCTGTTGCATCATGCGTTGTCCTGAGATACCAATTGAGAAAGCATTAGGGTCAGGGTGGTGTGACAGTAAAAGGCTGAGTGGCACTTAAGAATGCCATTAATATAATTGAATTTGCCAACCTGGATGCAACTAGTTGGCATCGAAACTGGTGTGAATACCACACATCAGCAGTTGTTACACAGTAGAATAATCAAACCCCGATCATTATCCGACTCCCCCCCCGTTTTTTTTCATATCAGGTCAGGTCATATCCACTCAGATATATTTTTCCAGAAAGTATCATCAGTTTTTTTTTCTTAAGAATGTGCTAGTTTTCTATTGTTTATATAATAAAAAAACTAAATGCTAGATAAATCCATCTTTATATTGTTATGTAAGCAAGCATTTACTTAGTAATGATGGAAGATAAAGTACAGTATTTGGAATCAAGATTTAGGATTTTGCAAGGTTTTGATAATATAACCGAAGATTTAACTTTTCTTTGGATGTCGTGAACTGGGATGTTTAGGTGAATTCGCATGTAATGACCCATGTCATATTCAGAAATATTTCTACATTTTTGACAGCTACTCCCAAGTCATATTGGAATATCCTGCGGCAGTCCTTATCACATGTGCAGCAGTGCTCTCAGCATTCTCTATGGCAGGGATTTTAATTGGTCCACTGCCGGACTTTTCTGACCCTTTATTAGTAAGTATCTGTATATTCATAGTGTGAATACAATAATTTGTCATTATGGATCATTTATTATTCCGTTACAAAGTCTAAATTGTACCTTTTGTGTCTTTCATGGTGTATATGTAGGGATTTGAACCCAGAGGAACCAATATCGGGATTCGATTAGCAGCTTGGACAAAGCTACAAGAAAGTACTGGGCCTGGAAAAGCATTATCTCTAACGCCTCACCAGTTTGAAGATGAAAGTATAACACGGTACTTCCTGTGCTAACTGTACGCACATAAAAATAAAGCTTTAATATATATTATAAAAATATAATAAAACCAATTGCATTCTTTTCAGTGAAGTAAAAAACAAAGCCTATCATCACTTTCATCGTTCAACTCGAATGCTGCACACAGACTCTGTTGAAAAGACATTTTTTTGCAATGCTCCAGGTGAGTGAAATAAGGAATTATTAAAAAATAATGAGACTATTTTTAGCAAAAATGCAATAAAACATAGATTTGTGTAGTTTAATATAGTTAATTACAAACTATATTACAAAAGAAAGTGGTGCTATAATCTGTTTATTTAAACAATTTGTAATTAAGAAGTGGAACCAAGGAAGCTGGTGAGTAACATCTACATAGGCAGCAAATGGGGGGCATCGTGTAGACCCCTGGCTCTAGTTTAACAGCAAGAAGGTCCTGGATCCAGTTCCCTAGTGAAAGCCTAGATACCACTTATTTCATCTTAACCGAAGATTACTAAATTGCTTCTAGGTGTTAATATGTGTAACAACGTGCCTGTCTATGTGTCAACACTGTGATGGGCTGGCATTTTAAAACGTCTGTTTCCCTGCCTTTTACCCAGAGTGCTGGTTGTGAAAATATGTTAACATAATACCAAAATGACAAAAATACATTCACCTTGTTAATCTACTATCATCCTACACACCATAGGAAGCAATTTTAGTGATAATTAGATTAACAGTGTTTTAACACCCTCCTGCAACCTCCTTCAACATACTTACTGAATGGTCATATTCAACTTAATTCCGCAGGTGATCACTATGCTCAACTGGTCTTCCGCTCAGGGAACTCTGCAAGTCTCTGGAGTCTGAAGGCACTCTATTCCATGTGTGAGATGGAACAGACCCAGGTACTGCAGAACTATTCTGTATTCTATAATTAATAATTTATTATTTACAGTGTTCTGGTTACCCAACCATCAAGATGGCAGCAAAAATCTCCAAAATAAAAAGAAATGTCCCAGAATAAAAAAAACATATATGACAATGTAACTGGGTTTATTATGAAGGCAAACATGGCAACTAGGATTAAAGGCAAAAAATTGGCCAAACAACCAAAAAGACGTCAAGGTGAATCTGACTTTAAGTGCAACTAAACATCTAAAATGGTAAATAAAAGTGGAACAGCAAATGATTCAGTTGTAAAATTTATAAAATGCAACAAAAAACTTCTTTACTTAAAGCAAAGACACCGTGCAGTTGGAGCAGGATCAACAAAACCTTTTGCATATAGATTAAGAAAATGACAAGTGGATTACATTTTCAGTAAAAGTAGGGACCTAAATCAAAATGATGGAATTAAGGCCTAAAAATGTTTTAATTCTCAACTGCGTATTTTAAACCAGCCAAGGTTACTTATGTAGACTCAAAACATTTGGCTCAAACCATGGAAATCTTAAGGCACAGTGAAAAAATATAATAATAAAAAAAAAACATTTAGCCTCATGCTATAGTCAGCTATAAGTTAGGTAATAAAAATTCTTATTCTAATGGAGGAATGCAGTTATCAAAATCATATCCAAAAAAGGAAAGGATAAAATTATAGTTCAAATTATAGTTGTTTTTTTTCCGATTTTTTATGTAAATGTCTAGGTCAGTACGTTAAAAGTTGCATTTCTTTATTTATCCATTTAGATTCGCACAGATGTACATTTTGAAGAACTCTGTCAAGTTTGGTCAGAGACCAGAGAAGGGGCCAAAGGTAAAGAAGAATGCTGTCCAAGCTGGTCATTGGGAAACTTTTTGGCCCTCCTTAACAATGTCAGTTCCTGCTTCAGCCTTACAGCACAGCATGTGTCTGAAAGCTTAAGTCTACTGAGATATTGTGCTCCTTACTACTATGATGGAAGTCTCGTTTCCCTTTGCGCAGAGAAAAGCAAGTATGGCTTTTGTGCCTCTGTCCCCCACCACTGCAAGCACAACAGTATCATCTATGAGATTCTGCATTACCTGGTTGATAAGGATTTTCTCGGGCCACAGACTGTTGAATACCAGGTTCCTTCCCTCAAATATACTGTCATGTTTTTACCATTAAAAAAAGGAAGTGCATTAATGAAGATGTATCTGGACCATCTTGAGGATCATGAGCTTATATATAACAACACTACAATAACAGGGATGGATTTGGGAATTAAGCAACAGCTTTTTAAATATTACCTCTCACGTGACTCAGTCTATCCTATCCTTACAGTCATTTCACTGCTACTTACAATGGCCTTATACCTTAAATCATTCCTTCTGTCAGCCACATCACTGGTTGCTGTCATATTGTCACTTTTGACAGCCTATTTTTTCTACCAAGTTGTTTTTGGCCTAACGTTTTTTCCACTACTCAATCTCACGGCAGTTCTTATTCTTCTGGGTAGTTGCTTAAATCAAGCCTTGACTTTTAATGACTTCTGGAATTCTCAGCAGAGCCATAATCCCCCAATTGTACTAGAAAAAAAAATTCAACGTGTCTTACAGGAAATGGGGTATTTGATACTAGTGTCCGGTCTGACATCAAGCGTGACGTTTTATTCAGGCTGCATAAGCAGCATCACTGTGGTGAGATGTTTTGCTGTGTATCTAGGTAGTGCCTCTTTAATAAACACAATGCTTGCTCTTGTTTGGCTCCCCTGTACCATAGTTTTGCAAGAGCGACATGCAACAGCAGCTCTCACCTCTGAATCTAAGTCCTCATGGAAGCCTTGTTGTTTAAACAATCCCGGTGGATTCTGGGATTCCAGCTCAAGAAAGAGATGCCTTTTTACACTGGGACAAAAACTTCGGAGTTTAAAACGAGGTCTGGCCGACACATCCAATTTAATTTTTTTGAAAATCCTACCCTGTGGTGTGGTTAAGTTTCGATATATTTGGGTCTGCTGGTTTGCAGTGTTGGCTGCAGGAGGAATCTATATATCATGTGTGGACCCTGGCATGAAACTACCATCCTCAGACAGCAGGGCAACTCAACTGTTTCGATCCAGCCATCCTTTCGAAAGATATGATGCAGAATATCGGCATCAGTTCATGTTTGAGCGAAGGAAACAAGGAGAGGATGAACCCATGACCATAAAACTTATCTGGGGTGTGCTTCCAACAGATGATGGGAATCATTTCAATCCAAAAGATAATGGTTCCTTTGCCCTAGATCCTCAATTTAATATGAGCAGTTTTAAAGCTCAAATTTGGCTAAGGAATCTATGTGGAAATGTTAGGAATCAAAGCTTTTATTCTGTATTACCACCAGAACAAGAAACGGCAGAAGACAACATCTGTTTCATTGATAAATTGATACATTGGGTATCCATTCGCCACTGTTCTGAAAATGGAGATGCCTATAATTTCTGCTGCAATAATATCTCTTTTCCTTATCCTCCCCATGTTTTCGAGCAGTGCTTAAAGTTAATGGTCGCAGAGGAACAGGCAGAAGGAGGTCCACCTAAAAATGGTGGGCTCCGTTTTGATTCACATGGTGAAATTTCTGCACTTGTCATGGTCTTTCAGACCTCGCAGCTTTACAGCTTTAACTTTAGCAGAACTTCACATTTCTATAAACAAATCACATCTTGGTTTAATGAAGCAATTTCTACAGCTCCGCATGGACTCCAGAAAGGATGGTTTGTGAGCCAGTTAATGTTGTATGACCTCCAGCAATGTTTAAGCTCTGAGACATTAGAAGTGGCAGGATTTTCTGTAGCCCTTACATTTGCCTTGCTTTTGCTTACCACATGGAATATACCATTAAGCATCTATGTGACTTTTGCTGTTGGGGGCAGTGTTTTTGTTACTATTGGCCTACTTGTGCTTTTAGAGTGGCAGTTAAATTGCGTGGAAGCACTGCTGATTTCAACTGCAGCAGGACTCTCTGTTGATTTTGTGACCAATTACCTCATTAGCTACTGCCTAGCTCCTTACAACGACAGACTGGGCAGAGTGGCATATTCTTTGAAAAAAATGGGTTGTCCAGTAGCCACGGGGGCCGGGGCATACTTTTCTGTCGGAATTATAATGCTACCTGCAACTGCACTACTTTTTAGAAAGCTTGGAATTTTTTTTCTGCTTGTCAAATGTGTGGGATGTGGATTTGCTACTTTTTTCTTTCAGTCCCTCTGCTGCTTCTTTGGTCCTCAGAACAACTGTGTGAAACTGGTGTTACCTTGTGCAACTGTAAGAGCTACAAAAAACCTTCTGCCTTCATGTTCAGGTGCTGAAGTAGCAAGTAGCAGTCCTTCGGTTAATAGAGCATTTGGCCGTGGTACAGTCACAAGATTTCAAGGAAAACAAAACTTTAATAAAGAGAGTGGACGATTTCTATGCCCCAAGCATCATCATAGGCATTACCAGCCAAGCCTGGAGAAGGAGCCAGAACAGTATGAGCTTCAACCTTTGGCCTGTCATTTGAGTGACAGCTTTGAAAATAGCACTTGTACCAGCAAGCTGTCCAACAGGCCCTCCGTTCTTTCAGATGACATTGAGTTCTGTGGGCTCAGTCCCAAAAAGTATTACAACAGGAGGAACACAGATGCTGCCAGTGAAGAAATCTGCAGCAGCCACCTTAAGGACTGTAGTCCTCCCCTAGCAGTCCAGACCTCATCTCCTTACAAAGATAACATGCTACGACCAGGAGTGGTTTCTCCTGGTAATCCAATAAAAGACAGGCTATTATGCAAAAACTGTCACAGCCAGGGAGGGGCTGGGATCACTCTGTGGAATGTATCTTTGTCATCCTCAAGCATGGAAGATATCATGGTTACCGAGACAACAGGAAACCTCCAAAAAAGGTCACTGTCTATGGATGTCATGGATGATCTATCATCTATGGATGATAGATGTCATTCACAGAAGCGACCTTCGTCATGTCCGTCCCAGAGTTCTATTGAAGGACTTGATTCGAATGAGACTTGCTTGAGTGACACTGAACCCACCGTCTCGGTTGAACCATCTACTGATGCTGACGGAGAACTGCGACCGGGATACCTCAATGGCAAAAGAGATACATTACGACTGTCTTTAAGAGAAACAGTTTATGATTTTGGTTCTCCAGGGTCTGGAAGAGGACGTACAAGCCAAAGTGACCTACCTGTAATATTGCCAAACAGTCAGCCTGACTTACCTGATGTTTGGGTGAAGAGGGATGGGAGACATGAAGATAGCAAGTGATTTAATATGTATTACAGATTGTAACTACTCCAGGACCACCAAGTTGTGGTGACCATGTACAGTGTTTAAAACAAATGATCTCTTATAAATGAACCTGTAAATGCCTACAAATGACACAAAACTGCTGATTCACAGTCATGATAACCAAATTATTATTTTTTTAAACAAACCAGTATTGATTTAAAGACATTGTTAAAAATAATAAAACTATATGTAAGACAGTGCTGTATAAAGAAGCACTATAAAAGATGCGTGAAGCTTTTAACCTACCATCATAAATGGATATTTACTGTCAGGATTATAGAATTTCAGTGACAGGTCATATCTTTGGACTTGTTCTGCCTTTAGTTGGCTAAACCCTCACTTGGCTCAATACCAAAGTGAGTTTATAGTCAGACACTTAAACTATAATATATTTAAGTTTAATTTATGAGACGTTTTATGATCTGAATGTACATGTACTTTAGTTCTTAGATTTTACATTTATTTTATATATTTTTAATTAAAATATCACATAGAAAACTATTTAAAAAAGTGTAAAAGTACATTGAAAGGATTTCTAGCTTTAAAAGAAAGGTGATTAAAATTCACAGATCATTCACAGCTGCAACACCACTTGTTTATTTTTTTAACTTATTCCCCATTTGTTGTATTGGAGTTTAATGTACAGACAGCTCATAGGCCATGTTCCTGACAGAAACAACCATTTTAAATGTTACATAGATACATAGAATTTATAATCTCATTTACTTACCAGCAGGTCTTTGGATTGTTTCTGAAGAAAATCCGTGCATGGGGAAACAATATAGATACCACACCAAAATAACCATTGTCCGTCCTACCTAATAACTGAACCCATAAATGTTTTGCTGTTTTAAACACTGTATCCATTTATAGATATTGTATACTGTATTAAGCATCCCCTAGACCTTAAGAGAAAAAGAGGTAAAACAGACACCTGTCAGAAGTTCTGCTGATGATGTGCAGATATCAGCCATCATTTTGTATTAAATGCATTCTGTTGGCTGGTCACAGAATCACAGTCTCTCAATGTATCTCTCATCTCAGCTTATAAAGCCTGCACACTGATTAATTCACCTGCTGGAGGTTTCACTAATAATTACCTCTAGTTAGCGTTTATTGCTTGAACACATAAGTCTACTGGGTACATGGTCTTATTATACAGATAGGCATGAGCCCCAGAGATTTGGACTGGGTTTTAGGATGGGACTTTGTAGTTTTATAATTACAGACTGTAGTACACTTGTTAGTCCCCTGTTGAATCTCTGTTGTTCTTGGGTGGTGTATTGTTTAGTGTCAATTCTGCAGTGACACTGATGCAGTGGGGGGGTTTAATGCAGCAGTGCTGCTGTAGTTTCATTTAAACACCTCGGTGACACTGCTGGGATAAGAACAATGGACCAACATGATAATACCTGCTCTGTGATGCTACTATTGGGATCCTGACAATTAGAGAACAACGAAAAGGGAACGGACACTGTAGTCTATAACCACTAGACCACAGTCTGCTATTGTAGAACTAAAAAGTCAATACAAACTTTTGCTGAAAATGATGTGGGCAAGAAGTAGTTGAATAATAATAATAACAATAATAATAAATTTAATAATAAATATTAATCACACAATAGGGAAATTCGGAAAGTGAGTAAGATCAGATGTAATACATTGGGAAAGGAAGACAGGTGATAAACATAAATTAAAAATTGTGTTGTGTGATACTGTGTTAAAATCTGAATTTAATAAAATGTACCATATTTAATATTTATATATAAAAAAAAGCTTTTAGTGTTTATACTGTTAAAAAAAAGTTTCAATAATATAAAGTCCTTTTTTATAACTATAATTAACAAATTTTTTGGAAAGGGTCTGCAGTTTATCCATAGCTCTCCACTAATGCAACAGGTACTGTAAATGTGATGAGCTTTTCTGTTCACATGAATACGTGAACCGGTCACAGCACACAGCAATGTTATTATTTTAAGGGTATATTTTTTAAAAGCACGCGCATTGTTACTGGCAACCCAGTGAACACGCTTTCCATATTAGAAACACTGTGGTATTTGCAGTTTTAAAATGACCACATTATTAAATGTATGTGCCTTATTGGTAGGGCTGCACCTAGTGATTCTTTTTTTTGTTTTTTTGATTAGTCGAATAATCTAAAAACTATTAATCTAATGTGATTATATTTGGATTAAAATAACTTCCCATAAAAAATAAAAATATATATAAAAAACTGTAATGTTAAAATCTCAGAGATTAAATAAATCTCGCATAATATAAAGCACATTATAATGATGGTGGAATATTTTAAAACGAGTCTTTTACTATTTGGTGTTTGCGCTTTAAACGCACGTGTATAGCAGTTGTACTGTTGTAAAAAGTCATCTCCATTTGGCAAATCTGACAGAGCACCACATAGTTGTGTTGGTGTGTGAAGTGCTCCCACAATTTAGATGCACGCATGCAACTTGTGCTACGGATAAATCCATCTTTCCTGTAGGGCACCAAAATTTTGTTGCCGTGTCAACGCAAGTTATTCAAATCGACGTATTTTCATAACCGATTAGGCGACAAACAGTATGCGTTGCCCCAGCCCTACTTATGGGTGCAGCATGCTCTTAATTCAAAAGTTGTAGGTCATTTTAATATTTTAATCACACACAATTTGTCTCATCTGTTTTTCAGTGTTGTACTGTATTAGTGACCAATAGACAAAGATGGCTTAGTGAAGTTTCATAACAGAGTTTAAGTGCATTTCTACACCTACAAAACTCTTAGCAACACCAGAAAAAGACATGACCTGTCACATTTTAAAATTTAAGCCATAATTGTGTTAAATCAAATGTACAAATACAATAATGTAGAGGAGTTAAAGAAATTACCAAAAGTTGTAAATTTCTAATAGCACAGAACATAAAAATTACAGTTCATGTGTGCTTACTGCATCATTAATATTGATGTGCTCATCAAGCACACCTCCCGTTTTATTGCCAATTAACCAGAATGCTGAAGGTTCTCTGTATTCAGTTTATTGCAATGATGTCACTGTTGTCTTGATATGCAATGCTGGTGTAATATGGTGTAATACCAATTATGGTACAAAGTGCCAAATGTAAAGTTGCAATTCTTTGTGCTGTGCCACATTTGAGCACTATTTTACAATGCACTTTTCATGTATAACATCAAGAATAATTGAATGACACAGAGATAAATACAATAAAAATATACATTTTACAGTAAACCTGCCTTTGCCTTAATCACACATCACCATGTCTATTTGTTGGAATCTTTTATTAGCTCAATAGCTGGGGCCAAAAAGATGTTCATTCGAATAGGTTTATACTAAAATGTAAAATTTTAAACCAAGTTCTTTTGGTTTAAAAGAAATTAAAATCAAAATCTTAAAGTTACAGCCCTTCCAAATCCAGGTGATCTTTTTCAAAGAAAATATATAAAGAGGTTTTTTAGTCCTGTACCCAGTCTTCTTTAGCCCAATCAGGTAATTGTGTCACATATTCAAAGTCGGGCCCCTTGTAGCGCAGTGCATGCAGGTACATAACCAGTTCCTTTTCTGTAGGGTCGGGACGTGTAATTTTACACTCTGCACATAAATGATCTCGCACCAACATGGTTACATTTGGAGTTGTATCTGACCCCTGAGAATCGCTGTCAGCTGGTCCCACGACTGGCGTTTCATCTTTGCTACTGTTTGAAGTAATACAGACTGGTAATGTACAATCTAAAGTATCTAAAGGCGTTTCCATGGTACCAGAATCTTTTTCAGATGCAGTGCTTACAGATTGAAGGTCCATGTTAACTGGGACACTATTGCTTGCTTCCACTTTTGGTTCTCTCTTTTCTGAGATGACTTCATCCGAGACATCCAGGAAGTGTAGACTTTCATTGGAACGATGCTCCTCAATTAGGGCCTCAAGAAGATCTTGATCATTCTTTTCCATAAGTCCCCCTTTGCCCCTCTTTGGACCCCAAGCATAAGATCCATAAATTGGATCATTGAGAATAGGAAATCCCAGAAACTGGAGATGGACACGAATCTGGTGCGTACGGCCGGTTAGTGGGAGACATCGTACCACACTGGAACGTCCATTATAACTGAGCTTCTGGAAAACAGTACGGCAATCCTTGCCTTTGGGATCCACCCTGCAGAGTCCCACCTTGAAAGAGACAACCAAAATGGGTTCTTCACACACCACCTCGTTATCTGGAAACTCCCCCTCAACACGGCACACATACTCTTTCTCCAACTGCACAAAGAATATAAAACATAACTTTCATGATGATTTATTTATTATTTAGTCTGTTTCATATTTATTTTATTAAAGGACATCGCTGGTATCTTGGGTTTGCTTTCAAAACAGAAACCATTTATAAAGTGTCACTTGACTTCACTATATATATATGCTACGTACATGACCTTTGAAAGAGAGGAACGAAAAGAACGTGAGAAGAAGGTATCATGCCGATTTCATTACAACTTATTTAAAACCCTGACAAGCCACTAAAAAAAATTGAATCACCATTTTGTCTCTACATTTACTGTTCATATTAACTCCTTTACCATGTGCATATACACCTTCACAATTAAAACTATAGTCCATCTGTTTTCCTGTTGACTTTGTAACTACTCAGTTTTGTTTAAAAGGTCATGAGCCACTTACACTTGAATTTGGCTTGAATTTTAAAAGAAATTATTTTTTCTGTCTAAATCTACATATTACATCATATAACATTCACATAATAAAAACAGGACAGTCTGAATAATTTAAATCTATCTAAAAAAATTGGACAGTGATTATTTCTTTATTTTATTGCTGTTACACATGTAAGTCTTTATCATTATCAAGTTAAACAATGTCTGTCCCTCAGCTGCTTGTTTTACTCAATAACCTAGATGTACTGTATGTTTGCTGGATTAAGTATTTCTCTAACTGCTGATATTTTAAATACACAGTCAGTCTAATGGTAAATACTATCCAGTGATCAGAAGCTCTGGATCTTCTTATTTATAACCAAAGTCAAAATAAAATGTCAAGTCTAATAAGACCTAACTTGTGCAGAAAATACACACCTCTATAAATTTGTTATCAAGATCAGAGAGAGAGAGCCATCCCCAGGTAAGTAACACATTACCTTCTTTTATTGCTCCGTGGTCCAGTTCTGATGCTCATGTACCCAATGCTTTCGGCAGTAAACAGAGGAAAACATGGACAACCTGACTAATTTGCAGCCACAAATGCAACAAATGATCAGAACCAGCATTAACTTCTTTTGCAATTTGAGCTACATTAACTCAACTGTTGAATCAGACCACACAGGCCAGCCTTTACTCTCCAAGTGCATCTCTGCCTTGTTGGCCCATGAACCTGTCGTTATTTTACCCCGTTCCTTACTTCAGAACACTTTCAATAGATACAGACCTTTCATTGACCTTTGTGCCCACTACAGTGGCAGTTTTACAAGATGCTCTGTCCTAGTTGATTAACCATCACAATTTGGCTGTTGCTAAACTCACTTAAACCCTTAAGATTTGCCCACTTTTCCTGCTTCTTACATAAAAATGTTCATTTACTGCCTAATATATACCACTTAGTAACAGGTTCCATGATTAAAAGCTAATAGATGTTTTACTAACTTCCACTGTCAGTGATCATAATGTTATGCCTGGTCGGTGTAACTGTGTGACCACTTACAGCACAATACCATTTAATAATACATTTATGATTACGTTTTATTTTTAAATATGACACTTTAGATGCTCTGAAATGAAAAGCAATCTTCTTAGCTCACTAGCATTCTGTATTTGTTGGGTTTTGTCTGCAAATGTGTACAGAGGCCTCAGATTAACCACCCCACAATCAATCACAGTAACTAACTATAAAAATGTATTGAATTAAAACATTCAGGCCTTAATTAAGCCTATATGTGTGCAAGTGCAGTTGGTGGATTGTAGCGCATGGTGTGATGCAGACACAAAAAAAATGGAAAGGGAAAATAAGCAGTAAACTGCAGAGAGGCATACATACACCCTCTGAAAATGCACATACCAGCAAACACAGAACATGCAACTGTTAGCCTCAAAAGGTTATAAAACCAGACATTTCTTACCCTTTTACTCATTGAAATGATCAAAAATATATTCTCACCTGTCGATCTCGTACCATCTGGTCTAGTTTTTTGGACATGGTCAATGTGCGGGCGAAGAGAAGGACACCAGAGGTAAGGCGATCGAGTCTGTGCACGGTATGAAGTTCACATAGACCGTTCTCTTTTCCCAGAATGAAAATGACTGTGTTGTGCCGATAACGACCACAAGGATGAACAGGTAGTGAGGCAGGTTTGTCCACGACCACTACGTCACCATCATCCACCAAAATCTGTAGAGGCTGTCCACTCACTGGGGGCTCATGCCGATGTACAGTGTTCCTCATAAAGTCATTATTCTAGAAACACACAAAAAAAAATCATTAAAAACACAAAATTCATGAAACCCCTAGTCCAACCTAACATCAAAAATGCCATTTCAATCAAATTCAGCCATAGCCAAAATTTTGAGACCTTGCTTTAGTGTATTATAGTGATGTGTTGCATTTTTTATAGATGTTTTAGTGGTACACTGAAATACAATTAAAAGAATTTTTTTTATATAGTTAAAAAAAAACATTTTTTAGGGCGGCACAGTGGCTTAGTGATTACCACGTTTGCCAATCAGCGCTGAGGATCCAGGTTCGAATCCCAAACTGGGTGAAGTTTCCATGTTCTCCTCGCGTCCATGTGGGTTTCCTCTGGGTTCCTCCCACAGTCTAAAAACGTCGAGTCAAGGTAAATGGACTGCTCTAAATTAACCCCGTAGAGTGTAGTTGTGTGTGTGTTTGGTGACCTGTCCTGGGTGCTCAGCGCCCAAAAGGTTCTCCCCTCGATGAGCATGGGGGACGCCATGCAACTGAATTCTATTTTTTAAATGATCTAATAAATGTTGATGGTGGCACGGTGGCTTAGTGCTTAGCACGTTCGCCTCTCAGCACTAGGGATTCCCGGTTCAAATCCCCATCTGGGTGGAGTTTCCATTTTCTCCCCATGTCTGCGTGGGTTTCCTCCCACGGTCCAAAAACATGGAACAAGTCAATTGAGTTCTCCAAAGTGCCCCATATAGTGTGTGTATGCGTGCATGTCTGTGTGAGTGAGTGTGTGCCCAGCGATAGATTGGCGCCCCGTCCTGGGTGTATCTGCCCAGTGCTCGAAACATTCTCTCCTGGATGGGCATGGGGAACCCCTCCGCGACCCTAATATAGGATAAAGCAGAAGATCATGAATGAATAATAAATGTTGGCTTTAGGTACAATCTCAAGAGCAGCAACACCCTTGCCTGTAAAGCCTTTTTGATGCAGAGTGAAAATGACAAATGTTTTATTATTTATGAGATATTCATGGTTAACAAAAGACTATTACAAGCATCACCACACTTTAAAGGCAACCATTGTGCTTTTCTTTTTCAATTAACATGTCGTGTCCTAGTTAAAGCGTTCTCATGAGCCAGCAATCTGCTACCACTAAAATGATGGCAGCAGATCATGTTGTTCATATTGTTTCATGGCAAAGAATGACTTTTCAATTAATTGTAAGTCATCTGAATACTCTTCAAAACAAAACCATTGAAACTCCACCCAGATTGGGATTCGAAGCTGGAATTCCCAGCACTAAGAGGCGAACGTGCTAACCACTAAGCTACCATGCCGCCCTCAAGGTAAATTGATTGCTTTAAATTGCCCCATACAGTGAGTGTGTCAATAAATATATTTACATTAAAAAAAGGCGGTTCGGATAAAGATCAGGTTTTAATCATTATGCATTGCAGCTAGTTATTCCTGAACTGCTGACTTCTGTTCTCTCATTTGTAAGTGGATTTGGATAAAAGCGTCTGCTAAATGACTGAATGTAAATAGATTAAAAAGTGAAGAGTTCCGAACCTTCAGTGTTATGTTTAAATCATCCACAGGAATCTCGTTCAATCTGATACGTCCCTCCTTCACGGCTTTTTTATAATACTCCACAGGTTCCCCGCGAAATTCGCTGCTAAAGACTTCGAGCAGAGTTTTTCCAACCCAGCGTCCTTTACAGTAGCTTTTAAAGTCGAAGTAATACGGGTGCACTTTTCTCAGGCCTCGCTCAAAATAGTAGGAGGTTTCAGAGAAGTGCTCTTGGT
>JAFMOD010000299.1:3285650-3315343 GCA_019802435.1 Corydoras maculifer | reverse complement strand
AAATCATCCACAGGAATCTCGTTCAATCTGATACGTCCCTCCTTCACGGCTTTTTTATAATACTCCACAGGTTCCCCGCGAAATTCGCTGCTAAAGACTTCGAGCAGAGTTTTTCCAACCCAGCGTCCTTTACAGTAGCTTTTAAAGTCGAAGTAATACGGGTGCACTTTTCTCAGGCCTCGCTCAAAATAGTAGGAGGTTTCAGAGAAGTGCTCTTGGTTGAAGCTCACTCCGGCGTTGCGTTTCTGCGGAGGAGGCACGTATCTTTCTCCGGGTTTTAACGGCTTGCCCGCTCGCCTCCTCTTCCCTCGCCCGTTGCTCGGAGCTTCGTCTGCGGGCTGCAGTTTGCGCTTGCTGGGTCTCTCGGTCACCTCCGCTGCTGCAGCCTCGTTAACATCTCCTTCAGCCTTCGCTTCGTCTCCCTCCATTTCACTCATGCAGCAGCGTTTCACCTGCCGCGTGTTGCTGTTCAGTCTAAGTATTTTGTGCCGAAGACTACACAGAACATTTCTCTCCAGAACACATGCGTTTATCTCCCGAAAAGAGCCGGACAAACATGTCCACCACGCCGCGCGCGACAGCATGCCGTGCTTTTATTTTGTCGCAGGCTGATGACATCAGCTATGAACCGAATTGATGGTCTAGCTCTAACCAGAGGTTAATAACGTTCGTATCCACGAATCCATCCATCCATTATCTTCTGCCTTTTCCTCTACCAGGGTCGCGGTGGGGTTCCCCATGCCCAGCCAGGGGCGAACGTTTCGGGCGCTTGGCAGATACACCCAGGACAGGGCGCCAATCCATTGCTGGGCACACAATCACTCACACATATACACTCTATATGGGGCAATTTCGAGATTTCAATTGACCTTGATCCATGTTTTTGTACTGTGGGAGGAAACCGGAGAACTCGGCGGAAACCCACGCGGACACAGGGAGAACATGGAAACTCCACCCAGATTGGGATTTGAAGCTGGAATCCCTAGTGCTGAAAGGTGAACGTGCTAACCACTAAACCCATATCCAAAAATCATTTATTTATTGTCTTGAACAAGATAATAAGGGGGGGGGGGGCACTGAGCAGATACACCCAGGATGGGGCACCAAACACACCTACACACACAACCACACTCTATGAGGCAATTAAGAGAAGTCAATTTACCTTGAATCCATGTTTTTGGACTGTGTGAGAAAACCGGAGATAAGCCACATGGACACAAGAAAAGCATGGAAACTTTATCCAGTTTAGGTGAAGTTTGGTTACTCATGCCCATTTTAGACACTGGGCAGATACACCCAGAACAGGGCACCAAAAACACATGCACACACAACCACACTCTATGGGGCAATTTAGAGCAGTCAATTTACCTTGAATCCATGTTTTTGGACTGTGTGAGGAAACTGGAGGTAACCCACACGGACACAAGGAGAGCATGAAAACTTCATCCAGTTTAGGTGAAGTTTGGTTACCCATGCCCATTTTAGGTGCTGGGAAGATACACCCAGGACAGGGCTCCAATCCATCACTGGACACACTATATATGGGGCCATTTAGGAAATTCAATTTACCTTGAGGTCGGCACAGTGGCCTAGTTGTTAGCACGTTCAACTCTCCACACTGGAGATTCCAGCTTCGAATCCAAATCTGAATGGAGTTTCTATGTATTCTGTTTTCTCCGTTTCCTCCTGGTTATCAGATTTCCTCACACAGTCCAAAAACATGGATTCAAGGTAACTTGAATGCTCTAAATTGCCCCATATAGACTGTTTGTGTTCATAGTTGTAACTTTTATAAGATATATTTTTATAACATACAAAGTGTTTTAAGTTACATAAAGTTAATTTATTGTGGAATAATATTCCTGTCTGTTTTAATTCCTATTCACTTTTAGTGTGTTAAATAAATGTTTGTACTGTTCGGCCCACATAGGAGGCACGGTGGCTTAGTGGTTAGCACGTTCGCCTCTCAGTGCTAGGGATTCCCGGTTCGAATCCCCATCTGGGTGGAGTTTCCATGTTCTCCCTGTGTCCGCGTGGGTTTCCTCCGGGTTCTTCCCACAGTACAAAAACATTGATCAAGTCAATTGAGTTCTCCGAATTGCCCCATATAAAGTGTGTGCATGAGTGTGTGCCCAGCGATAGATTGGCACCCTGTCCTGGGTGTATCTGCCCAGCGCCTGTATATGTTCTCCCCTGGATGGGCATGAGGAAAGATAAAGATAATGAATAAATGAATGTTTGGCCCACTACCTAAACTGTGCTTTGAGCATTGGCCTCTGATGCAATTGAGTTTGACACCCCTGGAGTAGCATTACTAGACCCAATGGAAACCGACATTTATTTAGGACACCTTTAAATAAATTGATTATGTAAAGGTTGAATAAATTTTTTAGGCTGGTTTATAGTTACTGTAATTAATGCAATGTGAACTTTAGTATACACTTTATTTGAATTTCGCTACAAAATATTTTCCATGAAATACTTTTCTTTATTAACTTAGAAGTGCATTTAACATTTTGAACTGAAAGTCATTACAAATCACAAATAAGCACTTTGCATATGTATATGCATTTAACAGCTCTACCCCAAAAATCAGTGAAAAAGTACCACCAGACACCCAATATAATGATCTCTGTAGGGTCACACTACAGAGAGCAGAGACTTGGTGGTTGTATCAGATTAGGCACGGTTCCAATAATTATATTGTCACTTGTTTGCTGCAGTGCACACACAACAAGGAGGGTTAATTCTCCTAAGAAACATGAGAACATTTATGCAGCAGGAAAACATTACTGCCGGGATGACAACAATTATCTTGCATTAACTAAAGGTATTATGCCATTTGTATCATAGTAGGTTATACACAGACACTGAAAAAAAGGCTTTTAACTGTTCATGTTCAAAAATACAGGATGCTTAATATTTACCAACTACACAAAAAATCATGCCAACACAATCTAATGTACAATTTTCAATCCCTTATCTCACCTAGTGCTCTGCTGCACTTACTTTACGGTATTTCTAACGTAGTCTATGACTACTACTGTTCTAGTAATGTTATTGCCAAGAATAATTTGAAAATTAAAAACAATAAGTTTCATGGCCACCATAAATGTAAACACATTTTAGTCATATTATAAATTATATTGATAACTGGATAGGGCAAATGATCATGAGGTGAAACTGCGGACTCGTCAACTTTTGTACTGCAATATCAGTGTCAACTCCTGCAGAAGCAACCACACTGCAGTCAGAGTTCATCACTGTGGACAGAAACAAATCCGTATTCACACACGAGCAAAAAAACCTATTTTTAAAATTATTTCAGATTATAAATAGATATGTATTAAGTGTTTAAATTGAACCACATGTCTACAGTGCTTCCACTTATGTCTATTATATTAACAGCCCAATTCAGAAGAAGGCTGACATTAGCTATTAATTATTGATTTTTGCTGGATGTTAGTGTATTTATATTTATTAAATAAATATAAATATAAGCGCCATTTCGGGCGCTGGGCAGATACACCCAGGACAGGGCGCCAATCTATCGCTGGCGGCACTATTAGGGTCACGGAGGGGGTTCCCCATGCCCATCCAGGGGAGAACGTTTCGGGCGCTGGCAGACACCCAGGACAGGGCACCAATCTATCGCTGGGCACACACTCATACACACAGACATGCACACAAACACACTCTACATGGCAATTTGGAGAACTCAATTGACTTGATACATGTTTTTGGACTGTGGGAGGAAACCGGAGAACCCGGAGGAAACTCACGCGGACACAGGGAGAACATGGAAACTCTACGCAGATGGGGATTCGAACCGGGAATCCCTAGTGCTAAGAGGCAAACGTGCTAAACACTAAGTCACCGTGCTGCCAGTTGTTAAAAGCTTTAATTTATGAAATTAATTTTCATGTATAATGTACATTGTATTCAAAATGTGTGAGTGTGGTCTGACAGAAAATAACTTCTTTGTATCCATAGTGTAATTAAAACAAAAAGAAAGGAAAAAAAAAAAGGGGTAAGAGCAGTTTAAAATGTTTTTATTAACCAATGTTATGACATATAATGTGATAATATAATGACTGATAACATACCCTGGCCACTGGTAACGTTTGTCTGTAAGGGGAACATATATGACACCCATAAGAGATTTCTTTAAAAAGGTTCCATCACTCTGGCGATCATACTGCTCCAGGACTTGGTTACCACCCTCAGGACCTACAGGCAGAACCAGTCTTCCACCTGGCTTTAGCTGTTCCAAAAGCTGCTTACAGATAAAACAGAATAACTCAGTTCACAGTTCACTGTGAATGTTCACAGCTCTAAATACAGATCTGCTTTTATTACAGTGATGTGCAGTAGAAATAAAATAGTCTTACCTAAACTGTAGTTATAAAGTACATATATTTATTATAATATAATCTACGTAAAATATAACCAATGATATTGGAAATGTTGGAGGTTTAATGAAAATGTAGAATTAAAATAAATTAGGGACAGACCGCTTTAGGAATTGTTGGTGCTGCTGCCCCAACATGAATGGCATCATAAGGTGCCCCATCAGGAAAACCTAACCGGCCGTCACCCACTAAAAAATAAAAAAATAATAATAATAAAGAAAGAATCAGCCATCATTAGCATACGTCAAAAAACAGATAGCATTTGTTTGTTTGTTTGATGTTTTATTCCATGTTTAAGATGGGGATATATTCATGGCAGTGAAGTTTATATTTGTTTTGAGATTATACAAAACATTTACTTTTCATATTCTTATAATGTGATTTTCATATGTATGTGTTTCTGGAGCATTCAGTGAACAAATATTGAATAAACTGTGGTACGTGGCATGTCTCACAATCTTCTGTCAACTGTGTGTCTAGTTGTTGTGGATCCATTTGTTTTTGTGGTATTGGTACAGTCATGGCCAAAAGTTTTGAGAATGACACAAATATTATATTTTCACATGATCTGCTGCCCTCTGGTTTTTATGCGTGTTTGTCAGATGTTTTCATCACATACAGAAATATAATTGCAATCATATTATGAGTAACAAAAGCTTTTATTGACAGTTAGAATGAGTTAAAGCAGCAAGTCAATATTTGCAGTGTTGACCCTTCTTCTTCAGGACCTCTGCAATTATCCCTGGCATGCTCTCAATCAACTTTTGGACCAAATGCTGACTGATAGCAGCCCATTCTTGCACAACCAATGCTTGCATTTTGTCAGAATGTGTAGGTTTTTGTTTGTACACCCGTCTCTAGATGATTGACCACAAGTTCTCAATGGGCTTAAGATCTGGGGAGTTTCCAGGCCATAGACCCAAAATCTCTATGTTTTGTTCCCTGAGCCATGTAGTTATCACCTTTGCTTTATGGCAAGGTGCTCCATCATGCTGGAAAAGGCATTGTTGATTTTTAAACTGCTCTTGGATGGTTGGGAGAAGTTGCTCTCGGAGGACATCTGGTACCATTCTTTATTCATGGCTGTGTTTTTAGGCAAGACTGTGAGAGAGCCGATTCCCTTGGCGGAGAAGAAACCCCACGCATGAATGGTTTCAGGATGCTTTACAGTTGGCATGAGACAAGACTGGTGGTTGCGCTCACCTCATCTTCTCCGAATAAGCTGTTTTCCAGATGTCCCAAACAATCAGAAAGGGGATTCATCAGAGAAAATGACTTTACCCCAGTCCTCAGCAGTCCACTCCCTGTACCTTTTGCAGAATATCAGTCTGTCCCTGATGTTTTTTCTGGAGAGAAGTGGCTTCTTTGCTGCCCTCCTTGAGACCAGGCCTTGCTCCAAGAGTCTCCTCCTCACAGTGCGTGCAGATGCACTCACACCTGCCTGCTTCCATTCCTGAGCAAGCTCTGCACTGCTGGTAGCCCGATCCCACAGCTGAAACACTTTTAAGAGACAGTCCTGGCGCTTGCTGGTCTTTTTAGGGTGCTCTGGAGCCTTTTTGGCAACAATGGAACCTCTCTCCATGATGCGATAGATTGTTGACTGAGCAATCTTTCTAGCTGCGATACTCTTCCCTGTAAGACCATTTTTGTGCAGTGCAATGATGACTGTACGTGTTTCTTTAGAGATAACCATGGCTAACAGAAGAGAAACAATGATGCCAAGCACCAGCCTCCTTTTAAAGTGTCCAGTGGTGTCATTCTTACTTAATCATGACAGATTGAAATCCAGCCCTGTCCTCATCAACACCCACACCTGTGTTAATGGAGCAATCACTGAAACAATGTTAACTGGTCCTTTTAAGGCAGGGCTACAATGAAGTTGAAATGTGTTTTAGGGGATAAAGTTAGCAATTAATTAATTGCTGTTAAGCTGATCATACTTTATAACATTCTGGAGTATATGCAAATTGCCATTATAAAAACTGAAGTAGTGGACTTTGTAAAAATTAATATTTGGATCATTCTCAAAACTTTTGGCCATGGCTGTACAGTATGGGTATGAATAATGGGGAACATTTCATATAATTTATTTATGGTTTGGGAATCCTATTCTGTTCACCATATGTCCTTCATGTAGGGTGTGATCAGTAGTTGAGCATCAATTGCAAGGAGCTAAGGGTCCACTTGCTGTGTATTTGCAGCTGTTCTCGCAATCTGTTTTTACATTTTGAGAGTATCCTGGGACCTTGTGTAGTCTTATAATCATAGTTTTGTTTGGTTATTATTTATATCTTGTCCAGGACAGTGTTTATCATTGAGTTATCTAGGGAATGAAGAGCAAGTGCTTGGCGGCAAGATTTGGTATCGGTACAAATTAAGATTGTTGTTGTTGTTTATGTTGTATTTATGAGGTTTAGCACCATGCAGAGCGCTTGGGTTTTAGATGTAAAATTTGTGCTCTGTGTTACAGCAGACTTTTCAGTAGGAAGTGTTTCTTTCAGATTCCAAGTCACAGAATAAAGTTTAGTTTGTGTGAGTACAGTGAAGACTCTGGTAAAATTGAGACAGTTTCAGGTAACCTTACAGCTTAATGTGTTGTAAAGACAGCTTTAGATATCTATAATTATAGGTGAAGTTCTTTGGCTTGCACATTTACATTCAGTCATTTAGCAGATGCTTTTATCCAAAGCAACTTACAGTCACATTTAGCAGTGGTGAATGCTACGGAGTGAGAATTAGCACCACGGTGAGGTTGAATCATTAGGCGACATTTATCACTAGAGTGAAGTGAACGAGTTAGAGTGTATTTTGAAAATATAGATTGAAGGCAAGAGGGGGCAGATTCAGAGATTATCCTGTAGGCCAGAGTCAGTGGCTTGTACTGAATGTGAGTAGCTACAGAAAGCCAATGGAGAGAGATGAGTAGTATAGACATTTAAACTTTAAAAAAGCTTCTTGGCCAACCTAATACCATATGTATTTATATAGAGAGACAGAATTTCTTGAATGCCATATAACTGATGCTGCCGTAGTCTAGTTTTGTTCTGATTATAGTTTGTTATATTTGGATATGGGGGTAATATTCTGCACCCCACCATATGCTCACTAGGAATTTTACAATAATAGTCTTTGTAGAAACTTTATGCAGATTCAATAAGTGTGGAAAATTTTTAGTTTTGAGTTGTCGGAATTAAGCAATCTGATTTCTTTATCATTTGAATTTGGATACTGTTAAGTTGGGCTGCAGGTTCGGGATGATGACCCTTTTTTTGACAGAAATGTAGAGCTATTTTATTGTCTTAGCTGAGCTTAAAACCCTTTAATTGTTGGATTCTATCATGTATTGCAAAAGCTGACTGTCACTTTTCATTTGTCCACACTTTATTTGTGAATTTTATGTTACAAACGGTGAATGAATGACTGACTCTCTGTGAGACTCTCAATTGTTGAATATGGCTGAATCGGTCAGAATCGGTTTTGTTTTTATTTACCTTAAATCTATGCACTAAAAGAGAGTCAAGAAGTTTTAAATAACATCCCGTAAAACTAGTCTGATGTAAGATATGTAATACCATACCTTTATGTGAATTACTTGTGTCTCTTTCTTGTGTTGTGTGTGCTTTTGGTAAAGCTTTATCAAAATTATATGTGTGAAGTTATATGGAGGCATCAAAGTAGGAAATTCATTTAAGTTATTTCTAATTGTGCCTGTATTGTTTTAAAACCCTGGTGTGGAATTATTGCTTGCTAAGTTTTGAAAAGATTCTGTAAGTTGTTGGCCTTTCTTTTTTAGTGATGACTCTTATTTTTGTTTTGTAAAATAGATCTCCTTTGCCCTTTAGTCTATGCAGTAGATTACAGTATTTGGAACAGGCATACACAGTATTTTAATTCATTAAACAGAGCATGTTGTAAATATTTGAGTTGGGAGATAATCGGGTTTGCTAGTAATGGGCTAGGATTTGGTGAAATTTTTATACATTGCATAATGTTAAGGTTCTTGATAATATTTGACATACTTATGGTGGCGGCTTGAATATGTATATCATGATAGATCTGTTTGTGTAAAAGATGCTTTTTATAAAAATAACCATTCCTCCAGCTGGTCTGTCTCCATTTAATCTGTAGCTTAATAGGCAGGTTTTTCATTTTTTTTTGTGGAAAAAATACTGTTAGAGATTTGGAAGTCCATTAGAATTTGCCTGTAGGTCTCGGCAATTACATTCGCAGTAAGATACTTCCATTCCAGTAATGGCATTCATCCATTATGTTAACTTCTTAGAATTTCACTTTCTGTGCATCTGGAAGTGTTTTTATTTGTAGGCATTTTTATCTGGATTTATACAAGCAGGATTACACACTGTATAGTATAATCTTTTCTATTTTATGACCTTGTATATCTTTTGTATCTGTGGTTTTATGCTATGTACCCTTTTGACTGTTTCGATTTTACAAATGAAAAGTCACTTATGAACGACAAGAAGCAATAAAGGTATTATAAGTGGGTAAAACCCCCTGCATTTATTACACTCTTTGGGATTCTTCTCCATGGTAATGGTAGGTCCCCCTACCTGTGCAGGTTCAAAACTGATGTCTGTATTTTTTACATCAAAACATCTACCTTCAAGCCCGTGCATAGGGGATAGTTAGATTATTAAAATTGACTTTAATAGTTTCTTGTCTTTTTTAAAATGTTGTTTTACATTATTAACCACTTGATCTTTCATAATGCCTCCCTCCTTTATATTTTCTGATTCTCTACATCAGATGACGTCTTTGATGTTGCATGTGGGAAAACATTTTTTTTGATGCTGGAAAAATCTATAATTCTCATGTGGTCCCAAAGTGCTATCATTGTTTGGCATGTACTTCTATGGTTTGTTCAGTCCAAGACTGCCAGCCAACAAGTTACCTCTTTTAGTTGCCTATAACGAGCAGCTGAAGGAATCTGTGGACCTATTCTTTCCCAAATACACCCAGGGGAAACTGTAATGGTTTGCCAAAATTATATTAGATATTTGGGTAATGAGTAATTAATACAGTAATTAAACCATGATTTGTGTACTTTTACTGCTATTTCATCTATCTTATGATATTATGTGAATAAATACTAAATCAAAATGCAAAATAATTGTTAAATAAAAACTAAAAACCTTACTCAAGTTCACCTTTTATAAATGGATTGAATGATCTTTCCTATTCTGTCTGTAATGCTGAGACATTCAGCATCTTCACCAAATCACTTAAAAACACATCTCAATTGAAAGTACTTGCCATAAGAAAAAGTTAAGCAAAAAAAATTGGAAATTGAAAAAGGAAAAAAAAAAAAAAAGGAAAAATCCAGGCATTAGAGACAACCGGACAACCAGATCAGCCACAATGGGATTCACAAATTACTTAATGTGGATTGTACTACTCACATAAACATGAAGAAGACTGGTTGCGTTCTCGAGATTGGTCTTAAAAGACAAGATGTCATTAATGATACGCAGCTGTAAACATGTCTCAGCTGTGAAACTCTGATCTGTTCACCACAGGTGCATCTTAAAAGCCAATTAGCTACCAAATAAGATCTATCAAATAATTGCGTAAAGTCATTATCAACTTTTTACAGCATTACTGTATTAATTATTTCTTTATAGGAACAGTTCAACAACAAGCGATTGTCAGGGAGTCAGGTAATTTAGCATCTTTAATTTTATGTCTTTGGAATGTAGAAATAACCACAAGCAAGCATTGTGAGAACACGCTTACACTTCATACAAAAAAAAAAAGTTCATCCCAACCAGGAAACAAACCCAGGACCTTCAAACTGTAAAGCAGAAACACTAACTGCTGCATTTATTAGTTAATTTCCTGACATGACAATGTTGGTACACCCTTGCCACGTAGCGAGAAGGTCATGGGTTTAATATTTGTGGTTGGTGGTCCGCATCATTGTTTTTAGTTTCAAAACAGCTTACCTACTAGGTTAATCCGTCCTGATGTAAGCAACTCTGGATCATCAGATTGAACATTTTTTTGAGAGACTTGCACCAACTCCTCAATATGCTCTATTCCTACCACTTTTCCGGTGGGTCCAACCTATAGTTTGGATATAAGAAGGAAAATAAAAATCAAATTGCCTGTATAAAAACTATATAGTTAAATTATTATATATAGCACTTTTGTTATTATAAACCTTCCAAATTATTTAAGTGCACTGTGCTTGATGAACATGATTCTAAAACTACTGCCAATAATATGGAGCCGGCCCCCTTATTGATATTTATTGAAGGCTTTTCACAACATTTTGGGAAATGACAAGTTGTAGGTTTGTTAAGGCTGACATTTATTCCTAAGTATGACTGACCTAAATAAAATTAGGGTTGAGTACAAGTCATGTATTATTTACGTAAATTAGTAACAATACTATGCATCTCACCATTCTGGCGAAGCAGGCAGTGAGATATCCACTTCCCGAACCAACATCCAGAGCAGATGCTCCTTCAACCAATTTGTCACTAAGAATCTCTAATGCATGTGCATGCTACAAAGGTACAAAATATGATTAATTATACAATTGAGTCCAAAGTTCATAAGTATCAATAAACACGATTAAGCTATTTTATTTACCATGTGAGGAGCACTGATAGTGGCCTTGTAACCTATAATCAAATTACAAGAATGTTTGCATTCATAGTAAGTAAAATGTTTGTACTTAATAATGTCCTCAAGCTGCATTCAAGCTTTAAACTGACCTATTGACTGGGGAGAATCTTCATAAGGGAAGTATGTAGAATAGATCCCCCGATCTGTATCCAGCATGGCTTTGAACACTCTGTCGTTGCGAATAATGCCATGGTCTTTTATGTAAATGAATAAGACATGATAAGAGCAAAGTTTTTCATAAGCAAATGAATGTTAAGCAACAATAAATTAGCTTTAGTTGCCTGTGATGTTTCAGTTATTACCCCGTAAACGGCTTATTAGTTCTGGATGCGTTTTGCCACTCGATATCCATGCCATAGTCCTAGTTAGTAAAAGACCCATGGGAAATGCAACTGCAGCCAGTCTGACACTCAACATTTCACAAACCAGGCTTACCTGCAATGCAGTACATTTTATTTTAGATCCACAATACAGTTATAGTACACGATAAAGAAAAGTTCACCAAAATTCACAAAAATTTATGCTGAAAACTAGTGGTAATTTTCAGCATTGATGGTGCCTTTCCAGATGAATAAGTTTCCCATTCAAAAAATAATAATATAAACCCCATACCATCAGAGATGCAAGCTATTTCAAGGTCTGCTGATAACAAACTGGATAGATGTTTTTAGTTTGCAAAACATGATTTCGCAAAACATGTATTTTGGGATTAAGTTGGTTTCTATTGTATATACATATTTGACCGCCACTTTATTACATACACCTTATTATTTCTACCCACTTTGTCGCATTTTATCAGTTCCTCTAATCACATAAAGGACTCTCAGCACTGCAATGACACTGAGATAACACACTGGTTTTGGAGTTGGGAGTGGTAGCTCATTGGTTATTAATTAGTGATTATGGGTTCAATCCCAGGTCCACTGAAGATACCAATGTGGGTCCTTGAGCGAGGCCTTTAACCCTCATTGCTCCAGGGGTGCTGCATCAACCCTGTGCCCTAACTCACAACCAAGACGAAATACTGTAAGTCGCTTTGAGTAAAAGCGTCTGCTAAATGACCAAATGTAATGTAATGTAATATATTATGTGTTGCTCTGGTATGAGTGGATCAGAAACAGTAGCGCTGCTGCAAATTTCAACTCTTTAGTGATCCTGCAATGAATTATAAAGTGTATAAACTATCAGCATTAAACACAAGCTATGTGAACTATCAGCAAGTATAAGAAAACAGCATGATCTTTAATGATATCAAGTAATAAAAAAAATGAAGTAAATCTGGATGAGTTCGTGTTACCAACAAGTCACCCAGTAGACGGCAAAATGACGTCAAGACGCTTTAATTGATGCTGGCACAAAGCAAACATATTAAATATAGTACAGTTTAAGAACAGTAACAATTATTATCATATGTTAATTATCATACCTAGACTGGTGGCGGTAAGACTCGTTTCCACTGCGTAGTTTCTCACATGTCCAACAGTGAAAACACTACATATAAGCAAGCTCTTTCCAAACACACTGATATATAGGAGCAGTTATCACATTACACAGTGTTTCTGACGATATGCATTATGTGTCACTTACCAGCCATGCATAAATACATCAAACAAAAATAAAAACGCACATAAACTTTCATCTTACGTTGACGGATGCACGACTGAGGGAAGGTCACGCTTACCCAATCAAGGTCTTCGAATTGTTGACAGACACGAGTGTTATCCAATAACAAACAGAAAAAAAGGCAGCTCTCCCCGCCTACATGGTGTTCGCAACAAAAACCCTTGATGCTGATATCAATTCTCTTCATTGTCTTTTGTTTATTGTTTATGAACGAGAGGAGCGTTAATTACATTTAGCGTAAGTGGGATATCGCTCGCTAATTTTATTGCTGTGGTTGTTATTTCTGCTGTTTGGTTTATCACTGCAGCAGCTAATGCTAACGCTAATTCTAGTCACCCAGTTGGTTGGTAGAGGTTTATTCAGTGTTTATTTAAGTTAGAAGACGTTATTCATACACGTGCAGAGCAAAATAACCAATTTTAATGAGTAATAAAAGATGTAAGTATGACAACGCTGAGTATGCAGTTTATTTCTCACACAGTGCTCTAAAGTTTTTATTGATGCATTTCATATATATATATATATATATATATATATATATATATATATATATATATATATATATATATATATATATATATATAGTTTATATAAGAGATTTTATATTGTTTTATATATTATATATTGTTTATATAAGAGATTTAGCTCATCACATGGACAGGTTTCCTGTCAGGTTTACTGTAGACCAAAGTAAAATAATTTAAAAACAATGATTTGTGGACTTGTATTAAAATTGTTTAAAGGAAATGGACCATAGACTATATATATATATATATATATATATATATATATATATATATATATATATATATATGTAGGGAATAATGAAAAAAGACATTTAAAAAAAAAAATGCAATGTTTTTAAATGTAATAAAACAAATATGTTTTCATGTGTTAAATCTACTCAAAGCATTATATATTGCCTGCACACCAGCAGTTTTGCAGTAGAGCAAATAACTCATATTGCTAAAATACAAGCTAACAGAAATGCAAATTTAATAAAATTTATTTGTGATTTAATAATGTGTGTGGATTGTGTGAAAGTTTCATTATTGTAGTGGAAAAGAAAAAGGGTCTCCAAAATGTAAAGTCATTATGATACAGTTTGTATTCTATTAATTTACATATCAGGACATAATAAAGAAAATAAAATTAATGTGTCATTTGGGAGATGTGTCCAAACTTTCACATTTACCTGATGCCAGATGAGATTTGATGCTTTGATTTTTTTCAGACTACTTTCAGTCCACAGAGTGCAGTTCTACATTCAGTGCTATATTTAACAGTTATTACATTGTATTAAATTGAGAATAAAAGAACAGTTAATTTATTTAGTTTATATTTATATAATTTTTTATAACAAAAAAGACTGCTTCATTTGTTAGATATATAATTTGAAAAGAAGATATGGAGATATGGAAAGATTTTTCTTGTGCTATATGCTGGCTCAAGGTGTGTTGGTAAACTCGTCTGCTCTTTAGCCCATGGCTAAATGGTGTTTTGTTGTGACTAATTAAATTATTTCCAGCAGATACTGATTTATGGCTATTTTGTGAACCATTAAGGTGACAAATGTAATGAACTTGTATGTTCCACATAATGTTAAATGCTAGTGGAAACCATGTGTACCTACAGACTTAAATGTAATTTATGCTGTGTGTGTGTGTGTGTGTGTGTATGCAGTTTGTTCTGTAGAGACCGTAGCATGAATAGGTATTATTCACAGAATGAATTGCACACAAAATGTGGCTGATGTAACTACCATCACACCACATTCCTGTCTTGAACATAAAGATAGATACGGATGCAAACAGATTTGGCATAATTATTCAAAGCAAATATTAAGAGTTTCTGAGTATCACGGGGTGGCACGGTGACTCAGTGGTTAGCACATTCACCTCTCAGCACTAGGGATTCCCGGTTCGAATCCCCATCTGGGTGCAGTTTCCATGTTCTCCCCGCGTTCGTGTGGGTTTCCTCCGGGTTCTCCGGTTTCCTCCCACAGTCCAAAAACATGGTTCAAGTCAAATGAGTTTTCCAAATTGCCCCATGTAGAGTGTGTTTGTGTGCGTACCTGTGTGTGTGAGTGTGTGCCCAGAGATAGATTGGCGCCCTGTCCTGGGTGTATCTGCCCAGCGCCAGAAACGTTCTCCCCTGGATGGGCATGGGGAACCCCCCTGCGACCCTAATATAGGATAAAGCGGAAGATAATGAATGAATGAGTATCATCTAGTGTGCCCAGGTGACAGTGGTACTGCCAGGTTGATATTAAGCAAAAATAAATAAATTAAAAGTATCAGTGAGGCGAAGCAGAATATTTGATTTACTTTGTTAATTGTTAAATGTGTTAACGGGCGGCACGGTGACTTAGTGGTTAGCACGTTTGCCTCTCAGCACTAGGGATTCCCGGTTCGAATCCCCATCTGGGTGGAGTTTCCATGTTCTCCTCATGTCCGCGTGGGTTTCTCCGGTTTCCTCCCACAGTCTAAAAACATGGATCAAGTTAATTGAATTCTCAAAAATTTCCCCATATACTGTAGAGTGTGTCTGTGTGAGTGAGTGTGTGCCCAGCGATGGATTGGCGCCCTGTCCTGGGTCTATCTGCCCAGCGCCCGAGACGTTCTCCCCTGGATGGCCATGGGGAACCCCACTGCGACCCTAATAGAGGATAAAGAGGGAGATAATGAATAAATGAATGAATAAATGTGTTAACATTTTGAAGCCACCTTTTTGGGCCCTTAGAGGTGGTACTAAGGGTGAAGGATTAAAGTACTGGGTTCAAGGTGATCCTTGAAAATGATGTACCATTTTACCTGTATTTGTTTGGTTAAGCTGCTTTCGGTGTGGAGTTTTTTTGCTTTCACTTTGTCTCTCAGGGTTCCTCCAAAAGCTCAGATTTCCCCCACAACCCAAAAACATGCTGTTAGCGATTTGATAATTTACATTCAAACTTCTTTTTTGGAACATATGAATTTTATTTTGCCAGAACCTATTAGTTGCCACAAATACATATTATGGAAGCATTACATAAAATAAATTCAGTTGTTTCTTTCAGTTTTCTTTAGTGTTTTCTGGATTTCTCTGTTGATTAAAGTAATATTTAACTTTTTTTATGCTCATATGTTCAAGTGTAATTAAAATAATTAAACCTGTGTATATCAAAGCATTTGTAAATTCAAAATTGCTTTGAAAGTATTTCTGATTTTTCTGATTGTTTTTACAGATAGTGTGCATCTAGCAACATGACTGATGATTCTGCAAATATCCAGACTCGTTCCAGTAGTGATTTATGGTCAGAGATCTGCTCAGATCTGCCAGTGTCAAAGGAGCATGAAAGGATTGATGAACGATTCACAGATTCGTTCCAGCCTCAATGCCCTGACAACAACCAAAGAACTGTCACGGCTTCCAGCAGTACTGTCTCAAGTTCATGGGAACCAATGGCAGACTCAGCAGTCTACATCGCCAGTTTAGGTAAGTGAAGATTGGGTAACTCTAAAATGACTTTTGTTACAAAATACTATTTCTACATTGGTATACAGTGAGCATTAGTTTATTAGCAATTCGATTTGCAGAGAACCGACTAAAGAGGATCAAAGGTCAGACAAATGATGTCACATCAAGAGAAATGCTGCGTTCCCTGTCTCAAGCAAAAAAGGAATGTTGGGACAGATTTCTTCACAATGCTCAGAATTCAGAGTTGTTCCAAGAAGGAGAACTTGACCAGAGGCAAGTACATAACAAACATTGATTCATTCATTCATTATCTCCCGCTTTATTTACTATTAGGGTCGCGGTGGGGTGCCCCATGCCCATCCAGGGGAGAACGTCTCGGGCGCTGGGCAGATAGACCCAGGACAGGGCGCCAATCCATCGCTGGGCACACACTCACTCACACAGACACATTCTATATGGGGCAATTTTGAGGATTCAATTGACTTGATCCATGTTTTTGGACTGTGGGAGGAAACCGGAGAACCCGGAGGAAACTCATGCAGACACGGGGAAAACATGGAAACTCCAACCGGATAGGGATTCGAACCGGGAATCCCTAGCACTGAGAGGCGAACGTGCTAACCACTAAGCCACCGTGCCACCCATAACAAACATACTAGTCCAATTCTTCCTTTGCTGTAAAATCAAAATAAAAAAAATTAAAAAATACTATTAATTATTTAAAATATAAGAAGCTTTGATTTTTACATCATTTTCATCTTTGTCAGATTTCATTTAATTGTATTTATAATATTAAAGACTACAAATCTTGAATGTACCTCCTGGTGTTAATTCAGAGTGTTTAATTTGAATTTGCAATCATTAGGCTGAAATTACAAACTAAGTCAATCAAATGGCAAAACACTGAAGTTTATCCTAATCTCACCAAAATTCTGATCATAAAGGAGAAATTGGATGTTTATCTATTACCATGTTGATAAAATACTTTGACATCTATGTAATCAGAAAAGGGTGATGTGAGAGTAAACAGTAGATTGTTATTTTAATAAACTTGATATGCAATTCATTGCTTGCTGGTCTCCCATCTTGCGTGATCAAGCCTTCTAAACTAATCCAGTACTCTGCAGTTCAGATGGTGTTCAACCAACCCAAAACAAACCCATGTACCTTCAATACTTGTCTAACTGTTTTCTGAAATTAGAAAACCTTACCATGTATCAGATCAGAAAATGATCAGGACTCATAATACTGCAGTTCAGCTGCAAACTTCTCTTATGATACAGTGGGTTGCAAAAGTATTCATACCCCTTGAACTTTGCCATATTTTGTCACATTACAACCACAAACATAAATATATTTCACTGGAATTTAATGTGAAAGACCAACACAAAGTGGTATACAATTGTGAAGTGGAATGAAAGTTATACATGAATCAACAATTTTTTTACAAATAAAAAACTGAAAAGTGCGATGTGCAAAATTATTCAGCCCCCNTCCACAAAGTATTGACTCAGGGGGGCTGAATAATTTTGCACATCGCACTTTTCAGTTTTTTATTTGTAAAAAAATTGTTGATTCATGTATAACTTTCATTCCACTTCACAATTGTATACCACTTTGTGTTGGTCTTTCACATTAAATTCCAGTGAAATATATTTATGTTTGTGGTTGTAATGTGACAAAATATGGCAAAGTTCAAGGGGTATGAATACTTTTGCAACCCACTGTATCTCACTTTTAAGTTACTTTGGATAAACGCATCAACAAAATGACTGAATGCAAATATGGCAAAGGAAATTACAAAAGCGAAGAGTTTGAAAAAGGAAAGGGTTCATTGTCATATGTCATGTCAAACATTTCTCTTTAAAGCATATTTATGTTTGGCTGTCAGAGGAAATGTTTCATAAGTGTTTACTGATGATTTAGTCTGCTTTTGCAAGAGCGATGACTGACCTGTATAAAGCTTCTTCTCAGACACAATTAAATGCTACCACTTATAATGGACTAGCCAATCATCAGATAGACTGAGTCTAAACATACAAGTCAAGAGCTTTTAAAGGCAAGAAATTAAAATATTCTTAAGAGGTCGAATCAGTGGCCTTAACCACATTAAGCATGTTTTTCAATTACAGTAGTCAATAATGAGCGTAAAAACGTAAAAAAATAAATAACACCAGCAACTGAAGACCTGGCAAAGCATAACAAAACAGGAATGTCGGCATTTCATGCCGTCAAGATGGTCCATTGGCAGGCAGTTAGGGACGAAAAAATGTGCCTTACTAATAATTAAGTATTATAGGTAGTTGTGTTTACTTTTGCATGTGTAAAATAAAGGAACTATGTAAACAAAAAGGTGACTGCAGTTTTAAGCACTTCATTCAATATTGATTAAACCCCTTAAATTAAAGCTGATTAAAGAATGTCTTGGCAAAATGGTCCTTATTGTAGCATGATGTCTCTAAAAATGTATTTAATGCATTTAATGGCTAAAGGGTTATTGCTAGGAGTCAGTCAACACAAATACATTTGTAACATTTATTTTATTTCCACCATTAAAAAATCGTTTTATTGTTGGTTTGTTAAATGAAAGGACAGAAAATATAACTTTATTCAGGACTTCATCACAGATATGGGCAACTAAAATGAATTAAATATCATGTTGTTTATGCTTTTCTAGTGCATTAGAGCATCTGAAGCGGTGGTTAGCTCCTGAACGTGTCGCTATTAGTGCAGAGGAGCTGGAGTACCTCCTCCTGCCATCTCAGAACAGAGCTTCTGACCAGCCCTACATTAGTAGCCAGACCACAGAAGAGGAGGATGAGGAAGAGAGCTCCAGCCCTGAAAAATAAATTTTTGTATCATGCACCACTTAAAAAACATTTGCTATCTGGATTGGTGAAATAAATGACAGCTCAGCTGTTCTATTCAAAATTTTAATGAAAAGATAATTGGCATTGTAGTTCTGTAAATACGCTGCACATTGTTTCTGTATTGTTTCCCTTTATTTGTTATTCCAGTAAGAAACTGTGCTTAGCTGTTTGACCAGTGTAATGTTTGTGATTTATTTAAAAATGTTTTGGTTTACTCTCAGGCAGTGTCTCAAACAGAAGAGATTGAAGGGCTGATCAAACAAGATTTTGAATTTTGAATGATTTGTATTTGGAATTGGTTGGATGCTTGGGACCATTGTCCTGCTTAAAACACCTCCAACTCCAACTCCACAAGAACACTAGCAACAGCAGTGTCAACAAATCAGTTCTACTGCTGCTTAATGAATTCCATAATAGCATATCAACTTAGGATGTCAACATCTGCAGATCATCTAAAGTTACTCAGTATTCTTTTCAGAGAAGCAGGATGTATATGTTTCAATATTTTTTTATTACTTTATTTGGATTAAATGCCCCTGTGCCATCTTCTAAATCTGTTGTTATGAATGGTGTCTGTTTGGAGCTCACCCAGGTGTAACATCTATTTACATTGTGAGCAGCTGGTTTACAAACTTTTTTTTAAAAACACAGCCACTGTATGAACTGTAGATTTTTTAAGTGAAGATATCATAAAAATAATGTTCACGTTGAAGTACTTTGCATAATGTCAGGGAGAAAATTAAATGGAAATTGAGGTTTTATTCCTCATGACATTAAGCAGTAGGTTTATAAATCTGTCAAAATACAAAGTAAGCTAAATTAAATGTTGAACGCTGGCAGCACCATGTCATTAGTGAACCGGATGTTGTAGTGCTGTGCAATGTAATGACGTGTTATCTTTATTTAACATTACACCTCTAGCTTGTCAGAACATTTAATCAAATGTTCTCATACAAGCTGCATTGTGTTATAATTCACAGTGTAGTGTGGGGTGATTGAATTACACAGTGTGAGCAGAAATTCCATAATTACAATATAATAAAGTGTAAAACAATTAAACCTGAGTATTAACAAAGTCCTGTCATTCCACTTACACAATTACACACAGGAATGATTAAACGGTGGTGCATGTTGTCCTGAACTAGCAGCTCCCATCTTCTTTAGTAGGGCCAGTTTTGCCAGAGGTTTTTATTTCAGAAAAGCGTCTGGTCTTAATGCTGCTGATGAGATTATTTAAGGTGGACTTCTGCAACGGTCGAAATGAAAACCTGCAGCCCTAAGCCCTTTTGCAAATGACTTTCAACACTTCTGTTCTAAACACCCCATGTGCTTCATGCTCAATTTATTTGCATTAAATAGAAAATGTCAGTTTCCTGGGGGTGCAGTGGTCCAGAAGAGGTCAGTGTTGTCTGATTTGACATGAAGCATCAGTTTTTCATGTCTGGCTGTTGAAATGAATAATGCATTTATTCACGTTCTTTTGAATCCATTTTGCTACTTTGATGGTTTGATCTTTGTATATTTAACAGACACATTGTTCTGGATCCTTGCAATGAGTTGCTCTTCTACAAACCTGCATTTATTAGACTGCAAAACATAAAATGACAAAGTTATATAAAGACAATCCTCCTAAATATCAATCTTACTTTTATTGCTAATTTTGTCATCACCACCTACTGTATATATGTACTATGTACATTTATAATTAAAAATTGTAGTCCATCTGTTTCTCTACATCCTTTTTGTAATAGTAACACTGTTCTCTCATAGAAAAGATCCTTACAAAGCAGCGCAAAGGAAGGTGAATAATCCCCCAAAACTAGTAACACTTATATGGTGGAGGTGTATTTGTGTTGTACTGGTATGAGTAGATCAGACACAACAGTGGTGATAGAGTTTGTAAATAGCGTTCACTCACTGTACTCTTATTAGACACATTTATTCAATTGCTCCATCTTTTTTGCACCAGATGTTAATTTAAAGACAGGAACTATTTTTTCGTTTTTGTCATCCTGTAATCCTTCACTAACTGCACAGAACATTGCTTACACTACAGCATGGTCCTTTACCTGGGCTCCATGCCCCCTCAGGAGCCACCAAACATCACAGGCTGTGCATAAGATTTTATCTGTTTTGAACTGTTTGACGTCAAATCATAAAGATTGTTGAGTAAATACAATAAACTATTAATGCATGCTGAAAACGTATGTAAGAAAAGTCTTTCTGCACTGAGAGACACGGTTAAGGGTGGCTGCAAAGTTAAATGGCAGAACGGTGGTAAAAAGTTCAGCAGTACAATTTTTTCGATTGTACCAGTAGTCGTAATTGTAAATCTTTGCGGTGCATGGTAAGTGGAACTGTTAAGAGAAACTGTATTTTTTGTGCAGTTTTGGGATTTAGGTTTTCTTAAAAGGCATTAGATGTATTTGATGAAAAACATCATTCTCCCTCAAAAATCCTTTAAATATTCACACAGTCATCCTGTGGAAAGGCTGGAAAGGCTTTCAAGAAGAGGGCCAGGAGCATTTAAATATGAGGTAGAGTAAATCTATACTTGCCATGATTGTGGAAAAATGTCTAGCAGAGTTGCTTTAAATCAAGATTATCCTAAACTTTATTTCCAAATTGGAAAGTTGCTTTACTGTGGAGGAGTTTCCTCATAATCCAGAAACATACAAGACAGGTAAACTGGATATTAAGGTTGGAATGTGCTCAGGATGGGTTGTAATGACGTCCACATAGTCAAAACATCAAATCATTGTATGTAATCTCAGAACAGAGCTTCTGACCAGCCCTACATTAGTAGCCAGACCACAGAAGAGGAGGATGAGGAAGAGAGCTCCAGCCCTGAAAAATAAATTTTTGTATCATGCACCACTTAAAAAACGTTTGCTATCTGGATTGGTGAGCAGGCTGACTCTCCTCCTGTCTGATGTGCGGCGCTGAGGGGAGCTGCTTAAACTCAATTGGAGGCGCGAACACCTCAGACATAAAACCTCCTTGTTTTAAGAGGTAGAGGACTAAAGCTTTCCTTTCATTTCTAAGCATCAGGCATTTTTGCTGTAATTTTGGGACAATTTAGCAGGGTCTACGTAAAATGTCATCAACTCGACGAAAAAGGTAATCGAACTATATTATGATTTAACTGTACTATTAAGAAAAAAAGGTCTCAAGAGCGAATTATTTACCCAAACGGACAAAACGAATTATAATATCTAACGTCATATTCGTTGTTGACACATGGAATTGCATTTGCATGTATTGTGCTGTTGTTCAGTTTTCTCTATCAAGTGTCTTAACCGAATTGTCCACATTCTACATATAACATTAAAAAACGGTACATTCTGTATCTACGGAACAGTAATAAAATAAAATGTTCCACACTGCAACACTTTTTTTTTAAATCTCAGCATGCTTATCGAATTCATACAGACACATCAACTGCTTATAAAATGTTACCGATAAAGTTTTATTATTAAAATTTGCATTTATATAAACTCTGATTTCCTGATACTGTTGATATTTGTGCCTGGCTTAGCAGTTAAGCATCGCATATTTACATATCTGTTAAAGTGCAGCAAATGAGTCATATTAATGGCTTATTCAACGCCGATTTAAAACATCCTGATTATGCACATACACGGAAACCGAGTCATTTTCAGAAATGTCAAGAGCCATCTTATTAATTAATATGTTTGACAATGACAGGCAAAGTTCATATCTTTTTATTAATCTCTTCCATTGTGTTTCATCAGTTCTGGTTAGCCCCAAACAATTCACCATCTGTATCTGTTGTTAAATAACATTGTATGTAGAGAAACAGATGAACTCCAGTGTGTGATCACAGAACTACAAAGTGCAGCTTTTTGTAATATGCAACTGATAAAATGGACAGGTATCTCGAAAAACTAAAACTAACAACCAGGATTAGTTGTAATTCATTCAATTTTAACTTATTTATCGAAGTTTGTATGTGCAGTCAATCAGAAATTGTCTTTCACCTTAAATCAACTTGTGGGTGTGATAGCTCAATGGTAAGGGAGTGGGACTGGCAACCTGAAGTTTGTGGGTTCAAATCCCAGGTCAACTGAGGTTACCAATGTGGGTCCTTGAGCAAGGCACGAGCCTTCATTTCTTCAGGCGGGACTGTACCATGACAGACCCTGTACTCTGTAAGTTGCTTTGAACAAAACCCTCTGCAAATGTAAATGTAAATCACCTGTAAGCCATTTTTAGAGTGAAACTTCACACAGGGAAAGTTTCATATGGAAACTTTATCCAAAGCACAAATTTCATCAGTTTCACCAATTTTTATTCATAAATAAAAATCTTTATGTGAATGTGAGAATTAGGCAGGAAAATTTTACCTGTAAGAGCTATTTGTATGTGCATATCATACTGCAGACAATGTTTTAAAAAAAGCAGTTTACTTAAAGATAACATAAAATGGTTTAACAATATAATCAGTGACAATATAAACATAGGCCTGTTGGAACTTCCCAGAGGTGTGAATTTCATGGTGGGTATTTTAACTGACCTTTAGATTTTTATCTGTCTGAAAGGATCTATTAAGGTTAGGATTCTGGGGAAATGACTAAACAATTACAGTTAACACATTTAGATTTATTGTTCAATCTTAATTAATTTCAATAATAATGAAAATAATAATGAAAATATTTTAAGAATAATATAAATTTATTTTTTATTGAATCACTTAAATTAAATTGGATTTTGACAAAAATCTTTAACTTAAAACAATAAAATAAAGGCAGGAATTCACACTGCATAATATTTAAATATTATTAACAATGACAAAACAACTGAAATATGATTCCATGTAAGTATACATATCTTTTCAATCCACAGAAGCCCATCAGGTAGACATAACATAAATGACTATTATTTTAATTCTAAAAAGGTTGGCATGGTGGCTTAGTGGTTAGCATGTTCGAATCGCAGTCTGGGTGGAGTTTCAATGGTGTTCATGTGGGTTTCCTCCTGGTTCTCCGGTTTCTTCCCACGGTCCAAAAACAAGGATTTAAGGTAAATTTAATGCTCCAAATTGCCCCATATAGAGTGTCTTTGTGTGCTTGTCAATGTGAGTGAGTGTGCCTGGCGATAGATTGGCACCCTGTCCTGGGTGTATCTGCCCAGTAAACGAAACATTCTAAACATTAAATATTTAAAATATCATTAAAAAAAAATTATAAATTATGTAAATATATGTATTAAAACACTCATTTTTTTTTTTTTTTTGAGGTCCAGGGATGACCTTAAAAGCTACATAAATCCCACACTAAAAATGTGAGTAGGCCTACATTTATAATACTTATAGTCAGAACTATATATTGTTAAAATACAAAATTCTTGATAAACACACATTCAGTTTAAAACAGGGAAGGAATCTCTTTAACTGATTTCAGGAACATCTAAAAGGTTTTACAAAGCAAAGAGGTTTTCCCATAGTTGTTTAACACTGTACATTTGCCTAAACAAGAATAGTGGGTGTCTATAAAAGTCACAAGCTGTCAGCTGAAAACCAGAGTGTTAAACCAAAACAGTTTTCATGTCTCCAGCTCTGACATCTGAAAAGCACAACTGTATTTCCTAAAAGTGCAGCTATTATGTGAACAAAGAAATATTGATTTGGCAATCAGTCTTTTGAATAACCTTAGCAACTCTATAATGAAAAAGTCTCTTTATTGTATCTGGATTGAAGATTGTATTTTTTTAACCATCGGTGGTAAAAAAGAAATAATTACATCTTTTTCAAATGAATTGTTGAAATTCATCGCACAATATGTTCTTTCATCTGTGTAGTTATATTGTAATAAGGAACACAGATGGTTTGCAGGCATTTACATAGCTCTTTGAGTTTTCTTAATGTCTTTTAAAGTAATTTAGCCTTCAAATCTTAGTAGGCAACACACAAATGACATTTGCTATTTATTTAAAGTCATGCATAGCATTTTATTCAAATTCATTAAAAAAAAAATTATTCAGTAATATCATAAGACTGCTATTAACATAATTTATAATTTATTACATGCAGAAATTCTGAATTGCCAGATCATTAGTATTCTATAAAAACAACATTAAACATTATTAAGTAACAATAAGAAATTTAACCAGTAAAGATAAAATAAATAACTAAAAAATAGAAGCTTTGTTTAACAAATATCTTGGAATTTGTAGTTTACAGTTCCATTGACCTCTATCTCTGAAAGAATATCATTACCAAAAATGTATTAATAAATCCTTTATTTAAAATATATTATTAAGTTTGCATTTCAATGTATCACACATGCAAGCAAGCTTAAAAATATAAGTTTCAGTTCTTTATGAGTAGTTTTATTTAAAGTAAAATGCATTTCTAATCTAGTAAATTTCTGTTATACATTATAAGCATTTCCACTTAGTGACGATGTTTTGGAAAAAAACCCATCCGCATGTTGGAATGATTTCCAATCTTCATTTTGCTCATGATCACCCCCACTAAACTCAAGCTGAATTAAAATTCATTTGTTAATGCAAACCGCATAATTGCATTTTCAGTGGCAGATAAATGGCTTATTAAAGATGCAGGGGACATGGATGATAATTGTAATGATAACTTCACTTTTTATCAGTGGGTATCTTTATGAGCCATGTCAACATTGTTATTACTAAAACTACCTTCCTCTTTGTGTGGTTCAATTGTTGAAAAACAGGGTTGTGAGAAACATTTAGAGTAAAATAAAGTCAGGTAACAGAACTGATTGTCAATTATGTCAGTGCCAAGTATTCTGCAACATTCTCATTTAAAGTTTGACCAAAAATGACTGTGACATAGCTCATATTTGGCTGGTACAACTTCGCAAAAAAATCCATCTTGGTTTGCAACATCACAAGGATTTTTATGCACTTTTAGAGCTTAGAAATAGCAATAATGCAAAGAGGTGCTGTTTTACATTTCATTTTCACATTCCATTTAACATTTGAAAATATTTATTTTCCTGGTTTGGTGAGTCAAATTCTTATTAGGGGCAGCACATGTCTTGGTGGACTTTCCATGTTCTCCTCGTATCTGCGTGGGTTTTCACTGTGAGTGAGTGTGTGCCCAGCAATAGGTATATCTGTCCTGTATGAAAGCATTGTCCCCTGGATGGGCATGATGAAAATGACCCCCCCCCACCCGTAGTAGAGGATTAAGTGGAAAATAATGAATGAATGAATAAAAAATGCTTATTAAGGAAATAACATCTTAATTATAATTTTGACACAGTTGTTGCATAATTGCTTGGCTTCATAATCTAGTTTAAATAAAGATACTCACACAGCAATGAAATAAATAATTGAAATTATTTGATTTAAAAATGGATGTATTTATGTAACATGTATTTATAAGTTTAAATGCAAACTCAAATAACACAGTCCTTTTTTGCATATTACAATTTCTTTTTAATTTTGAAACTGATCTCATTCATCCATATTTAATATCTGCATATTTTGTGTTTACTAATATTCTTTTATTTGTAACAGGCTGTAGCTAGCTACACAAGGCCTGTAGTGAAAATGGACTTTCGACTGAATGAATCTTGGGAAAACACAACTCTTCAGTCTCTTCACTCTACTTCCTCTTTCAATGGATTAGATCTTCTAATGGAATTAAAGCTGCTTTTTGTGCCTCTTTATGCCATATTGGTCTTAGTAGCCTGCTTTGGTAACCTCTTTCTACTGTTCCTTATTGGAATGAATAAGAAGCTTCATAGCACAACAAATTTCCTAATTGGAAACCTGGCCCTGGCTGACTTGGTGATGTGTCTTTTCTGTGTGCCACTGACTGTGTTTTATGCATTTGACAAGCGGGGCTGGATTTTTGGCCATTTTATGTGCCGTTTCGTCACACTCATGCAGACTACAACTGTGTTTGCTGCTGTACTATCTCTAACAGCCATTGCTGTGGACAGATATATTGTGGTTGCTTATCCAATTCAGCGTCGTGTAGGTCGCCATTTCTGCACTGGTTTGGTGTTAAGCATATGGTTTTGTGCGCTGATAATGTCTGTCCCTGTTGCCCTGCACACTGTGTACCTGGACCTCAGTGCTGCTGGTCATCACATGGCAGTGTGTGAGGAGTTTTGGCAAGATCAGGAGCTTAGTCGACTTATTTATTCCTGCTTTTTCCTGATCCTCTCATATTTTGTGCCTCTTGCAGCTGTGTCCATATCCTACTGTGCTATCTCTTGCCACCTACAGAAAAGGGCTAGACAAGGTCTCATGGCTGCTATCCCTTCCAATCAGGAAAAATGGGGCCGCAAAAGGTATAAGACTTTCCGCCTGCTGTTGGTATCTGTGCTCTGCTTTGCCTTTTCATGGCTTCCCTTGCAGGTGGTTAACCTAATCCGTGACCTGGACACAGATTTTGCCATTTTAAGCAAGAGCCATGTCAATGTTATCCAGGTTTCATGCCACTTGATAGCAATGAGCTCTGCATGTTTTAACCCTTTCATCTATGCTTCTCTGCATGATAAGTTTTTGTCCTACCTCTGCCACCACATGTTCCACGGGGGTAGGCAGAATCAAGCTAAGAAATGCTCTTACACCTCAACTCGTTTACCCCGCCAGCACACCAGCTCCACTCTGGCTGATATACCAATGGTTGCTGGGAAAATGCTACAAGATGGTATTTGACAACTGCTTGAAATATTGATCTACAATGCGATCATGCCTGGCATTTAAAGTTTAATACAGTAAACAACTGAAACCTATATCAGTACTGTTTAATGGCTATACAGGCATTAGCATCATGTGACAGGGTTCCCAATACACATATTTCAGCATGATTAGTTGGCACATTGATCAGCTGATTGTTTACCACTTCTGTATAATCTGTCCATGGTGGTCCATTGTCAAAAAATATCTGTGGTGTATTGTACCAACTGTACAGAGAAACATCAACTATGCCTGTTTAAAGTCTTAGCTTATTAAAAGGAGAAAGCATTCAAATGTGTGATCAGTTGTGCACTTTTACTATCCTACAACGGTTATCCAACACTTTTTATATTAAACTTACAGACTTTTAGCTTAGTCTGTAAGTTAAATAAGTTTGATCAATAAAGCATTTGGCAAGTCTAAGAATGTTGCATTATAAGCTTAATTATACACTTAATAAATTTAAAATAGTGACAATAATGTGTCACTTAACAAAGTGCTTAATAATTATCTGAATGAATCAGAGAATTAAATATTAAATTAAACTTTTATTTAAAAAGTGCACCCTGTGCAGCTATGCACCTCCCATCCCTCTGCAGTTGAAACTGAAAAAGGAACCTGATCTAAGTAATTAATCAGAATATCTATTATTGTCTTATAATTGTTGTACCTTAATACAACATTGTGCACACAAATGTAGTTGTAGCTAATTAAATTACCAATCAATGTGAAGGTTTACTTAATATACTTGCAACAACTTGATAGTGTTTACTGTGTTCTTTTATTGACGCGAAGCCTACTTAATAAAATGATTTACACAACATTCTCTGTATACACTCACGGGCCACTTTATTAGGTACACCATTCTAGTAACTGGTTGGACCCCCTTTTGCCTTCCGAACTGCCTCAATTCTTCGTGGCATAGATTCAACAAGGTGCTGGAAGCATTCCTCAGAGAGTTTGGTCCATATTGTCATGATGGCATCACACAGTTGCCGCAGATTTGTCGGCTGCACATCCATGATGCGAATCCCCCGTTCCATCACATCCCAAAGATGCTCTATTGGATTGAGATCTGATGATTGTGGAGGCCATTTGAGTACAGTGAACTCATTGTCATGTTCAAAAAACCAGTCTGAGATGATTCCAGCTTTATGACATGGCGCATTACCCTGCTGAAAGTAGCCATCAGATGTTGGGTATATTGTGGTCATAAAGGGATGGACATGGTCAGCAACAATACTCCGGTAGGCTGTGGCGTTGCAACGATGCTTAATTGGTACCAAGGGGCCCAAAGATTGCCAAGAAAATTTTTTCCCCACACCATGACACCACCACCACCAGCCTGAACCGTTGATACAAGGCAGGATGGAGCCATGCTTTCATGTTGTTGACGCCAAATTCTGACCCTACCATCTGAATGTCGCAGCAGAAATCGAGACTCATCAGACCAGGCAACGTTTTTCCAATCTTCTATTGTCCAATTTCGATGAGCTTGTGCAAATTGTAGCCTCAGTTTCCTGTTCTTAGCTGAAAGGAGTGGCACCCGGTGTGGTCTTCTGCTGCTGTAGCCCATCTGCCTCAAAAGTTTGACGTACTGTGCGTTCAGAGAGGCTCTTCTGCCTACCTTGGTTGTAACGGGTGGCTATTTGAGTCACTGTTCCAGTCTGGCCATTCTCCTCTGACCTCTGGCATCAACAAGGCATTTCCGCCCACAGAACTGCTGCTCACTGGATGTTTTTTCTTTTTCGGACCATTCTCTGTAACCCCTAGAGATGGTTGTGCGTGAAAATCCCAGTAGATCAGCAGTTTCTGAAATACTCAGACCAGCCCTTCTGGCACCAACAACCATGCCACGTTCAAAGGCACTCAAATCACCTTTCTTCCCCATACTGATGCTCGGTTTGAACTGCAGGAGATTGTCTTGACCATGTCTACATGCCTAAATGCACTGAGTTGCCGCCATGTGATTGGCTGATTAGAAATT
>JAFMOD010000299.1:3224341-3279826 GCA_019802435.1 Corydoras maculifer | reverse complement strand
AGGAAGCCAATGGAGGGAAGTGAGTAAAGGAGTGACATGAGTTCGCTTGGGCTGGTTAAACACAAGTCGGGCTGCAGAGTTTTGAATTAGTTGAAGAGGTCGGATTGTTGACGCTGGGATACCGGCAAGTAGCGCATTACAATAATCGAGCCGGGATAGAACTAGGGCTTGAACAAGCAGTTGGGTAGCATGTTCAGTCAAAAAGGGTCTGATCTTCCTTATGTTGTAAAGGAGGAATCCACAGGAACGTGCAGTTTTGATGATATGATCAGTGAGTTTAAGGTGGGAGTCTATTGTGAAGCCAAGGTTCCGGACCGAATATGTAGGGGAGATTGTGGCGCCATCAATTTGGAAGGTCAGGTCGTGATGGATTGAGGGTTTAGCTGGGATAATGAGAAGCTCTGTTTTTCCTAAGTTTAATTTGAGATGACGGGCCTTCATCGAAACAGATATGTCAGTGAGGCATTGTTAGGGGGCGATGGTAGCTCAGTGTTAAGGGTGTTGAAGGTTGTGGTTTAAAATTTCAAGTCCAGTGACATTACCTATGTGGATCCTTGAGTAAGACCCTTAACCCTTTTTGCTCCAGGGCTGTTGTCCATCCATCCATTTTCTTCCACTTTATCATATATCAGGGCACCAATCTGTCACTGGGGACACACTCACTCACACAGACACACTCTATATGGGGCAATTTGGAGAACTCAATTGAATTGATCCATGTTTTTGGACTGTGAGAGGAAACCGGAGACCACGAAGGGAACCCACGCAGACATGGGGAGAACATGGAAACTCCAACCATATGGGGATTCGAACCTGGAATCCCTAGTGCTGAGAGGGGATTGTGCTAACCACTAAGCCACTGTGCCACCAGGGCTGCTGTATTAACCCTAAATTCTAAACCCAACCAAACGACTTAGTTACTTGTAATGAAAGCGTCTGCTTTCCAAATGACCAAATGTAATATGTAAATGTAATTAATGAACTAAATAAGTAATCAACAATGAAGGCTATGAGTTAACTGAACAGCAAGCTGAATTAAACAAAATTCATGACAGGAGTGAAGCAGTAATCCTGACAATGGTCTTATTTTCTTGTGCTACATCTGCTTCACATTTTTTACTACATAAACTCTTCACTCATAAATCACTTTAAAGAACAAATTAGTTGAATCAAAATTCTTTGTATTTCAAAATGTCCAAAAGCAATTGAGCTCATGAAATAAAACTGAGCGCTCAGCTCCACTGGGCACATAGCAACATATTAAACCAAAGGAAACAAAATTATGCATTTAGACATAAATGCCAAAAAATAATATTTCTGTTTAGGAAGGTGTGGCAATAAATAAAAAAGCAAATAATGATAAGTGTATCACAACTACCTGTTTAGGAATTAATTTGCTTAAAATACAAAATAATTTTTAAAAAATGAAACAAAGACTTCACAGTAGCTATATTTAATAAATTTTGTATTAAAAATAGTAAGCAGGAATAAATATTTGATCATTTTTATTATAATAGGAATGTGATATCAGCGATGAATGTCCGCCCAGCGTCTGAAACATTCTCCCCTGGATGTGCATGGGGAACCCCCCTGTTGACCCTAGTAGAAGGTAAAGCGAAAAGATAATGGATGGATGGATGAAAAATGTTACCAATTCATTAATGGCAGCATGTTAAGATTTCACTCATTAAATTAATGGCAGGCAGGTGTAGTTCTTTAGTATTGTGCAGCTGCATAACATGTAGAGCACAGTACAAGCAACTTTGGTTCACATTCTTAACAATCTGAACCAGTATCCTCTCCTGAAATTCTCTGATGTATTTCACATGCTGAAGACAAGAGTGAAGATAAAAAGCCCCACAAATAAGCCAGACCAGAAAATGACACATTACAGACCAAGCAGCACCTTGTGTTTGGTGATGTCTACTCATCAAATTCCCAAGATAATCATCCTTTCTGCAAAGGTAATTTCTCCAAGTACTTTGTCTACTAAAAGTATCAAAAATACATATGAAATGAGTTGAGCAGGTAAACATCTTACAGCATGGACACAAACACCTTTGAAATTTACACATTCTCAATATAATCACATACATTTTTTGAAGCATCAGTATATTCAGATGTATTACATGGAAATTCTACAGAATGTGATATGCACAGATACGTGTTAAGCAAAAAATAATAAGATTAGTCTAATTTATATTTATATTTGTGTAATTTAGTGTAAAATGATTCTCTATTGCCTACAGAAAATATAATGTTGGAATGTTTTCACAGTCGGGAGAGTCCTTTCTGGGTCAGGGATGAGATCTTGCCTCAAGTGGAGGAGTTTAATTATCTCGGAATCTTGTTTACGAGTGATGGTAAGATGGAGCGTGAGATTGACAGATGGATCGGCGCTGGGTCAGCAGTAAAGAGGACCCTATACCAGTCTGTTGTGGTCAGCTAAACCATAAGGCAAGGCTCTCGATTTACCTGTCGATCTACATTCCAACCCTCACCTATGGTCATGAGCTTTGGGAAATGACCGAAAGCACAAGTTGCTGCCCCCACGACCCAAACCCCGGACAAGTGGAAGATAATGGATGGATGGATGGATGGATTAATATATTGTGTGAAAACACAAATATTATAAAATATTAAGCAAAATCCTTAAGAACTGAATTGAAATATCAGAGAAATTCAAGGCCTATTTTTTCAGGTGTGAGATGTTTGCTAAATCAGTAGGCAATTATAAAAAATATTAAACACTAATCAGCCAGGTGCCTCATGAAATATTCATGAAATTTGGTAATTTAGAGCATTTCAAATCTGCAATTTTGATCATATACATGGAAGTTTTGTGCTTTAGTGTATTTTAAACTTCATTTCATTAACCATTCTTACTTTTTTCCTATTTATATTGCTGTAAAAAAAAAAGCTGCAGTTCTGTTTTCCTGCCCTTGTGCCTCCAAGAACATCCTTGCTAGAAAATGCATTAAATCCCGGATCCAAGTCTCTGGCCATGTTCTAACATCCCTCTCATCTAATTACCCAGGTACTTGAAGATCATAATCCTAGAACAAACAGTTAGACAAAGCAAGATATCAATCAACTTTGTCTGATAGAAATATTGCCTGAAACACAAATAATGATTGACTGGAGGGCAATTTAACATTTCTAAAACACATTCATTTACTTTCCAAGAATCTATAGTACTGACTTAAATAACACCTTTCTAACTATATTCACCTCCCACTGAGAATAATCAAATGCGACTTTTGAATGGATTGATTAATGCATTGTAAAATCACTGTGTGTGTTACTTATAGTGAATATTTTGCAGTGCATCTAACACTTAACCATGCAGTTGCAGGTTGAAATCTGGTCCTTTATGTCTAATAAACTCCAAAATGTGGACTAGATAATCTTTGATATGACAGAATTTATTAAAAGCTTTTTCAGTGTGGTGGGTGAATATTTATTTTGAACCTGATTACTGTACCATGAATGTGTTCACAAGATAGAGTAAAGAAAAAATATAATTTTGCGGTAAATACAAAAAAATGAAGGAATTCCATGAATACTGCCTGCCTGCTCATAAAAGATAAAAAGTAAATTAGGACATGCAAGTAGACAGCATGGTGCTCTAAGCAGAGAGAGAGAGACTGACCAGCTAAAGGGCATTTATTATAGCCTAGAATAAGTACTCTCTTTCCTTCCACCCCCAGCTTCTCATGAACACAGCCACTTCAGGAAATACATAAAGCGCGTGCTTGACATGCTAATGCTGCTCAAACTAAAAGCCTTGTAAGATGTACATTTTGCTTTCCTTTGTTCGTGGAATAAAACATACATCTATAATCTGTACAAAATCAAACATATAATCCTAGTCAGATGAAATATGTCTTGAATAAATTGAAATATTGAAATATTAAATTTTGTTTTTATAATGAGATCAAACTGTACTGCAAATTAACGTTGAAGTCTTTGTGCTTCTATTTTAAATTGTATTTTGAAATATGCAGGACAACACTATTAAAACATAAACCATTTGATGAAATGTTTACAGAAATCCAAATGGACAATGTTCCTGTTTTTGTGGGTTTTATGAGCTGGAAGCCAAAATTATGTAAAAATATACAAAAACAATACTTGAAATTGTTTAAATTGTGAGTCCTGAATCTATAATCTATGAAAGTTTAACTTTTTGAATGAAATTATGGAAATCAATCAACTTTTTCATGATATTCACATTTTTGGAAAGGGTCTGTATATTTCTTTTTCACTGAGATTTTCCTTCCGTTACTAAGCACCCTGGTCAAGGTAAGAAAATCAGCCAAATGTGCATGGCATTTTCTCCTAATAGATTTCCGTTGTGAAAATATGTCTACACATTTTTAAGGTATATAAAACATTATTTTATTTATATTTTTATTTATAGTTAAATGCAATAAGAATTTTTGTAAAGATTTACAGAACAATTGTATATTTAATATGTGTACTAAAACTGATTTATGGAAAATATACTAGATTTTATTCCAGGCTACATAGCAAAAAGTTTCAGGGAGGATTCAATCATAAAAAGGCCAGGTTGCTTCTAACCGAGGCCAGGCAATAGCGAGTTCAGCAGGACATCTTTTTAAAACCAGGCATCTAAGCAGAAACAAATTTATCCAGCACATTATTTACAGAAGTCCAGTGAAACTTGGTGTGGGGGCTATTTTCTGTTTGCATGTCATTATCTCTCTGTATGAAATTTGTACTTTTCTCCCCAGAGAGCTAAGCTAGCAGAGTTTGTTAAAATTGGTTAAGTGTTAAAAGACTTCATTTCATGTTCAAGATTTCATTTCTGCTTTTTGCTACTCATGCTTGTATTCAGGTTTTAGCCCTCACTGGGACGTGGATCTGTCCAGAGAACTCCAGCTGCCTTCTCAACTCATTTTTACTTCTCTCGCTCTCCTCGTATCAGAAATTAAGGGGTGAAACAGGTTTTCCTTTATCTTACAAATGCAAATTTTCTCCTCTTACAATTTTATCTAACACTGTTGCATTTGAATTCCATGCACTGACTCCCAAGTCAACTGGACAACTTCGTCGAGAAATTTGATATGTTATTATCATCTCTTCCAGATGATGGTTGTCCTCCTTAGAGATTTCAACAATTACTCAGACCGAAGATCGAAGAGTTTTTTGCTCTTATCTTCAGCTTGGACCTTCCACCTACTCTACACTTCAGCTACCCACCGGGCTGGTAACCAAATTCACCTCATCATGACACGCTCTTGTTTCACTTCTAACCTCCGCATTACTTCGCTTTACATTTCAGATCACTTTTTTCTGCAGTTCTTTATTTCTCTTCCTCCACCTCCCTCGATCATCCGTAAAACCACCCAGGTACATCATAATCTTAGCTCTCTTTCTCTAATACAGTTTTTGCTAACTTGGTTACAGATGCTCTTCCTTGCATCAGTAACTTCTAAACCCTTGACACTAACACTGCATCCAGCACATTCTGCCAAGATCTCTAAGAGGTACACCTACCCCCTCTCACTTGTCCCATCGGCACTGGGACATCGCCTCGTGCGCCACCTGTGTGACCTCCAGGCTCGCACGCAGGATCGCACTCAGGATCGCGCGGCGGACTCCTGGCAGCGAGAAAAAACCCGCGGTGAAGAGGCAGTCCAGGTGCTCGCTGATGGAGCAGGCATCTGAACCCGGGGCGAACCGGGCTAGGAACGCCGACTCGAACCGGCTGGCTGAGGTGAGACAGACGTCCCCTGTGGCCACTAGGCCCTCGGCCCACCTCAGCTCAGGTCCCAGGAGTCGGGAGAGGTAGAATTGCACCCTCTCTCGGTCCAACAGCTCCCGACTGGTCACCAGTTCAAACATCCTGCGACAGCCGATAATGTAAGGGAGTGGCTTCAAAGCCACCCCGTCGCAGGGTGCCAGGAGCTTAATCGTGGCCGAGAGAGAGAGCACAATCTCCCCATAATCCGGGACCCGGTCGATTCCCCGCATTGCTCCAACTTCCGGGGAGTGAGCACTGCAGCAAAAATTAGATGGGGGGGGCTAGCGCCGGGTTAAAGTAACCGGGATGCTGCAGCTGGGGACTAGGCTAGCAGCGGGGCTAGTGCCGAGCTAATACAGCCGGTGCTGCGGCCAAACAACGCGGCTTATAGCGGGGATAGCGCCGAAATTAATATGGCCGGTGCTGCAGCCAAAAAATGCGGCTAAGGGCGGGGCTAGCGCCGGTGCTGCAGCCAAAAAACGCGGCTAATGGCGGCGCTAGCGCCAATGGCAACGTCGCTAATGCGATCTGGCAGTCAGAACGGCGCTTACCCGGATGAGGACACCTGGACTTCGCAGGGGTTGGAGGCCAGCATTACAGGCGCCGCTGTCCGTACGAAGGCGGCGCAGCGCGGTGCGGTGTGGTTGAAGGAAGCAAGCAAGGCGACCAGGTAAGCAAACAAAGAGCAATTTTAATAGCTGAAGTCAGCAGGAACGCCGCTAAAGGCACGGCGAGACGTGCCGGGAGCAAGACACATACAAAAACAACAAAAGTAAACCAAAAACCCGACGTAGCATCTATGCGTACATCCGCATACACAGATACACACAAATGCAATGCTGGCCACACGTGATCAGGTAGGACCCAATCCCAGCACAAGGGGATGGGCCCTACCTACAGAAGCCCTAAACGGCCAAACCCGAAACACGGGAGACAGGGGGGAGTGGCCTAGCCCTCCCAATCCCTCCCTCCATCCATCCATCCCTCCATCCATCCATCCCTCCCTCCATCCCTCCATCCCTCCATCCATCCATCCATCCATCTAATCACAGCCAGTAATTGACCCATGTTATTATTTATTCGATCAGGCCACCCTTTTCTATTGTGCCCATTGTTGGCACTTTTGTGATGTACTGGGGTCAGCATTGGCACCCAGATTAGTCTGCATCTATGAATCCCATGCACAACAAATTGAAATGCACTGTGTATCTGATGCCATTCTATTTGAATACAATTTCAACAATTTATGCTAAAGTAGCTTGTGTGTTGAGTTGCACCACACAGACCAGCCTTCACTCCACTCATTAATTCTTACCTAAAGTTTTTGAGATGCTTCAATGTTGCAGTTTTGTTGCTACTTTCCATAAGTATTTCTAAGTATGCAATTGGTGCCTCACATCACCAAAGACACATTTATATATTTATAAACATCTAATTAAAGTAATATTAGTTTATTACACATCAACACATAATAACATCTAACATTTATCTATAACATCTAATAAACTTACAAATTACATATTGGTAATTGCTGCAGAAGCTGATATGCACATTACACCACAATAAATCACCAAGGACACAATTACTGCCTTCAGGACCACAACCAACCTGAAAGGACGAATAAATAAATGGAATGCTGAGTATGGGTGAGGCAGCATCATGGGAGAATGGTGCAGTTGGTATGGAACACACTGCAAGAAGCAACAACTCCAGCAAGAGCATCCATCCATCCATTATCTTCCACTTTATCCTCTACTAGGTTTGCAGTGGGGTTCCCCATGCCCATCCTGGGGAGAATGTTTCGGGCACTGGGCAGATACACCCAGGACAGGGTGCCAATCTATCACTGGGCACACACTCACTCACACAAACGCATGCTTTATGGGGTAATTTGGAGAATTCACTTGACCTTGATCCATGTTTTTGAACTGTGGGAGGAAACCGGAGAACCTGGAGGAAATTCACGTGGACACGGGGAGAACATGGAAACTGCACATAGATTGGGATTAAAACTAGGAATCCCTAGCGCTGAGAAGCGAACGTGCTAACCACTAAGCCGCCCCCCGCAAGAGCATAGTTGAAGGAGTTGTGAGCAGAGGCTCAGAGTTATGGCATGCACAGATCTGGATGCAGCCAGCTGGAATCGGGACCAATGTGTGGATAGTGAGATGTGGGATGTCTTCATGAGGCAAAGTTGAAAGAACCGCCCTTACTCAGCTTTTGCAATCAAGCAAACACTGCTACTGGATGTCAATTGGAAGAGCCAGTCTATTTTTAAATATGACGCTATCAGCATCTACTAACTCCCCATGAGAATGATAAAGCATCAGTTCGGATAAAAGTGTTTTAACATGTGGATGTGAATGATAAGAATGAAATTAATTGTGTGGAGACATGATCCAATGTAGACCTTCTTTACTTTTGTGGCTTTAATAGACAGTTTGGTTGACCAGACATGGCCCAATTTCACCAACAGTTTCACGCCTTCGATTGTGATTTCTCCTAATTGGGCTCGTATCGTCGTGCTGAAATTTTACTACTTATAAATCACTTCATGGTCTGTGCAGCAAGCCGCTGTGGCACAGGGTATAAAGTAAGACGTTATTGAGGTTGCTGTTAGCCTGAGAATAACGGACTGGATAGAGAAATCAGTGTAGGTTCTTGGAATATCCTGGCTTGGGCATGCCTGTTTCATGTGAAAAGATGGGAGCATGGCTTATGGAACAAAAGGTTTTTGAGGGCAAATGCGCAGAATGTAGCTAAGCCACTCTTCTTCTACTCAAATCTGCAGTATAATCTCACTTATCTAAATAGAGAGTTCATAGGAATTTTCATACTTCTTGTAGGTTTAAAATGATGTAAACAATGGTGACTGTTTCATGCTGCAAACAAGGCAAGTCCATTTTTTTTTTAAATAATCCTGAGTACCTTTAGTTCTGTACAGACCATTTGTCCTTTTCTATAACATAATCTTTATATATATTTCAATCACTTCCATGGCCACTGGTGTATAAAATTAAGCACCTAGGCATTCAGGTATTTTACAAACAGTTTCCACAAACATTTGTGAAAGAATGGGTTGCTTTAAGGAGCTGTGAATTACAGCATGGAAATTTAATCGGATGCCACCTGCGCAACAAATCCAGTCGTGTAATTTCCTCGCTCCTGAATATTCCACAGTCAACTGTCAGCTGTATTATCAGAAAATGGAAGTGCCTTGGAACAATAGCAACTCAGCCACGAAGTGGTAGGTCATGTAAATTGACAGAGTGGGGTCTGCCAGCAGATGCTGGCACGCATACTGCGAAGATGTCATCAACTTTCTGCAGAGTCAATTACTACAGAACATCAAATGCAGTGGTGTATAGCACACTGCTGCTGGACTTTAGAGCAGGGGAGATGCGTTCTCTAAAGTGATGAATTGTGTTTTTCCAGCTGGCAATCTGATAGACAAGTCTGAGTTTGGCGTTTGCCAGAAAAACGGTATTTGTCTGACTGCATGTTGCCAATTGTAAAGTTTGGAGGGGGGATTATGGTGTGGTGTTGTTTTTCAGGAGCTGGGATTGGCCCCTTAGTTCCATTGAAAGGAACTCTGAGTGCTTCAGCATACCAAGCCAATTCCATCCTCCCAACTTTGTGTGAACAGTTTGGAGCTGGCCTTTTTCTCTTCCAACATGACTGTGCATCAGTGCCAAGTCAAGGTCCATAAAGACATGGATGACAGAGTCTGCTGAGGATGAACTTGACTGGCCTGCACAGAGTCCGGACCTTAACCCGACAGAACATTTTTGGGATGAATTAGAGCGGAGACTGAGAACCAGGCCTTCTTGTCCAAAATCAGTGTGTGACCTCACAAATTTTGAAGAATGGTAAAAAATTTCCATAAACACACTCCTAAACACACTCCTAATGAATAAAATAATTTAATACTAATGTAATTTTAACTGGTGATGTCCATTCCACATGTGATTGTTTTTTAATGATCGAAAAGCAGCATCCAGAAAATGATTTGATCTCTACAACAAATGCATTAGAAAATTCTAGAACTATTTAAAACACAGTTATCGCAAATAAATATTTGAAGGGTATATTTGCATATGTACTACTCTTCAATTCATTACATTGTTAAATGATTTGAGGAATTAGGAGGCATTGTAGCATGTAAAGGCCAAGGGCGAAGCTTAAGCGGAATGGCTGTAATCTAGAATCCCTCAGACAGCACACCATAAAGAATTAACATTTAGCAACAGCCAATATATAAACATAGATAAATTATTTCTTTGGAAAATGCTTGACAAAGATAAAGAATAGTTTACATTACAAATGTTTACAATTGTCACTTAAAACTTTAAAAGTGTGCAAAATAGAAGCCTTATATGAGCCATGTCTGAAAACAGTGTTGACTAGAGGACATCAAGGATGTCCTTGTGCAGTAAACAAGCCAGCAACTCTTATGGACATTAAATTCCACCCCATGTATGAGAATCTAGTGGTACTGGGCAGCACCTTCAGTAACACGCTGCATCATTCGAAGTGTGTTGAGGAGTGTTTCCACCATCCTTCATTCCCGCTGCTGTAAGACTGTACAATTCATGGGCATTGAAATATATATTTATTTTTTTACATAACATAATTTACACAATGTTCCTTTGCTGCTGTAACAAAATGTATTTCCTCAGGTCATGATTATGATTATTCTATCTTATCTTATGGATCTTCACACAGTGGAAAGGTGTATTATGGTCAGATAAATCAGAATTTAGGAGTGTTTTTAGGGGGAAAAAATGGACACTGTGTGCTCAAAGATGAAAATGACTATAAAGACTGGTATCAGCAACAAGTCCAAAAGCCAAGGCCTGTCATGGTATGGGTCTGTTTCAGTGCCTTTTAAAAGATAATTTACACTTCTTTGATGGCAGTAGTAATGCAAAAAAGTACACTGAAATTTAACAGCAGCAATTTTTAAAAAACACAAGACAATGCTGTTTTAAGGCCAACTGAGATGTGCATGCTGAACATTAAAAAGGCACGGCTGCAGAAGGAGTAGGTATGGGTACTGAAACGTTTATTTCTGCAGTCCTAAACCTGTTCCTGAAACATAATGCGTCGTTTTGAAACTGAAAAATGTGACTGTGAAGACCCTTTATTGTTACATGATAAATCACAGGATAAAATAATACATTTACATATATAGTATATTTTAAATCAATCTTCAATTAATAATTGTTATTTATTACACTAACTATAACTGGCATAAAGCCAATATTTGCTAAATAGCTACATTGATATTGAACCAAAATGTTTAAAAGCATTTTGCATATTGCCAGTGTTAAATAACTAAATTGCCCAAATATTAAACCAACATAGTCAGATAATTATAGTCTAAAGTCTATGTCAGCCAAATCATTTAACACATACTAAAGCCATGAAGCTAGGTGTACTCGGCATCAGGTGGTAAAACAGAGGCTGAAATGAGCTTTATTTAGTATCAGACATGATTTTTGTGGCTCTTTAGCGCATAAAGCAAATGTCCAGGGTAGGTGGTTAACATTGGGTTAGGTTGTGTGGTGATCCAATTCTCAAGAGCTCAGTTTAAAGTGGAAAGTGGCATGAAAATGGCATAAAATTGGAGCGACAAGAACACGATCCAAATGGCTCGATTTGTGCCCTGAGAGCAGCCCCTAGCTGTCTTTTTCTTTTTGGAGGTAAATTCTGGAGGTGAAGTCCAAAAGCATTGTTCACTCACACAAAGCACCAGCACATTTTCCTTATGCTAGTCAACCACTCGGATTCCATTATCTGGCACCAACGTATGCATCACTGATGGACATTAGCCTCTACACAAATCCTGTAAGCATGACTATGCATCATATCTTATCATATTCCCTGTTCCAAAAACAGCAATTCGAATTATGAACTAAATCCTGTCTGTGCAAGTGATTACCATGTTCTAAAATTAATATTTGCATGCATGTTAACACATGTTATATGTGTCATGTGTATTAAAATAATGTGTATTAAATCAAATCTAGTTAAAATTCTTCACATCTGTTTGACATATCATTAAATTTTAGGATCAAACATATTCTATAAAATATACCTTCTCTTCATTATCTGGTGTGGTAGCTCAGTGGGTAGAGAGTTGGCTATCAATCAGAAGGTTGTGGATTTAAATCCCAGGTCCACTGAAGTTAACAATGTGGCTCCTTGAGCAAGACCCTTAACCCTCATTGCTCCAGGGATGCTGCATCAACCCTTGTGCTCTGACCCCCAACAAAGTTGGGATATTTGTAAGTCACTTTGGATAAAAATGTCTGCTTAGTGACCTAACTGAATTTAATTTAATTTTAATTCCTGATGCCTGCTGGATTCAACTGTAGCCTGGTAGTTTTACTTTAATGCTTTTAGTCCTTTTATTTAGGAAAATACTTATTTTCAGCTTTTCACGCCATACACCATACCACCACTCAAGTACAGTGGTGGGGGGTTATGTTTACCTGTTTACCTTTGGGTCACATTACCATTTTTTATCACTTTTTAATCATTTGGGAACAGATGTTAGTGGAAATAAATAAAACATTAAACTTAAGAGATGCATATTTTTATGCATTGAGTGTATATGTAGCGGCACGGTGGCTTAGTGGTTAGCACGTTCGCCTCTCAGCGCTAGGGATTCCCGGTTCGAGTTTCCATGTTCTCCCCGTGTCTGCGTGGGTTTCCTCCGGGTTCTCCGGTTTCCTCCCACAGTCAAAAAACATGGATCAAGTTAATTGAATTCTCATAATTGCCCCATATAGAGTGTGTCTGTGTGAGTGAGTGTGTGCCCAGCGATGGATTGCTGCCCTGTCCTGGGTCTATCTGCCCAGCGCCCGAGATGTTCTCCCCTGGATGGGCATGGGGAACTCCACCGCGACCCTAATAGAGGATAAGCGGGAGATAATGAATGAATGAATGAATATGTAGATAATTCATGTCATAAACACTGGTGCAACCCTTTTTTTTTTTTACTTATGCAAACGTTTTTTTGTTAAAAGTCTGGATGTGTTTCCTTTTCAACTTTGGTATGTGGTATCCACTGTTTGATATTGATCTTAATATCTTTTGGTCTCACAAAACTTTACACCTTTTAAACTCTCCAATGGTATGGAACACAATGTTCAAGTTTTAGTGGAGTCACAGGCTGATTTAAGTGACATTACTTTTTCAGAGTACTGCAGAGCCCATAATCTCTGTCATAGTTACAGGATGGTTATGTAAAACAATACTACCTGACATTTGAACTGACACTTCCCTTTTGAAGTTTGGCATCCATCACAAGCTTTGGTTGATGCTCTTTTCATATTCAAAACAAGGCAAGTTTATTTATATTTATTTTATACAATAGAAATTCAATGTGCATTACAGCATAGTAAAAATCCTATTTCAAGTTAAATAGTTAATCGTGGAACCTAATTGTGATCCAACTGTGTGTGTCACAAGCAGCCTTAAATTCTTATATTTCACAATTAGAATGCAATTGAAAAGATGAAAATCTTTTATTTTTTATTTCTATTGAATTAATATTGAAGTAAAATAACATTAAGTTTTTTATTGCATTTATATTGAGGTATCAAACATTCTCAGGAAAGTGGGTTTGTAGATCAACATTAAAATACTTTCTAAAATCTAATTGGAATGAGGTTACAATGGTGCGAGATGACCTTGATAGTGCCAGTACTTCGGCAGGTTCAAAGACACCGCTTGAGAACAAGAATGAGGAGACCATAATAACATGATCAAATCAGCAGTGAATAATGTAGTGAATGACCTTCTTCTGCCATGCTAAACGGAGTTAACATTTAAGATACAATAGAGGGCAGTATCTGAGAAAACACAATGTAAAGGTTTTATTCCCGTCAGGAAATTGTTAGGATGAGCAACTTATCTTTTCTGACCTTAACACAGTGGAACAGAATGATCATGTCTGAAAGCACAACCTAAAGCACCTTAAACTAAACTGAAAAAGGCTGAAATGGCACTGGCATTCTTCTAAAATACTGAACGTGGCAGATCTTACTAACGTCACCACAACAAACAATAATATTAAATCCACACCAATGCTTTGATTACCACATTTGATATACTATTCTTAAGGACCTTGTTATGGGTGACATATTCTGTACATCATTCAGTAAGTGGCTTTTTTTCAACAATCTTTAGCGAGTTGTCCACTCTACATGGCACAGCTTGATTTAGGGCATATAAGTGTGTCTTTGCTATCATGACAATGTGATTCATGAGTGTGTTTTGGGTCCAATAAACCAATCAGCATGTCACTTCCAATTCTCCTTATGGGTCTTGCAAAGCAGATTGCTATTTCAAGTGAACAGTTAATTAACTAAAAAAACACCAATTAAGCATAAATTAATGTTCTGTAAACACCATTTGCAGAAAACATTATCACAAGCCAGGGCAAAGTCAGGTTAAATGGCTGGGATATTATAAGATAAATTATTAAGAAAGCCAGAATACATCAAGCACCAGGGTCAACCACAACTGTGTCTGCCACACAGAGAGAAATAGTAATTAGAAAAAAAATAGAAATAGAAAAAGCTGTCTTTAGTCTCCAAAAGGTGGACTTTCCTTAGACGAAACCTCCTTTTTAAAATGGCTCAAAGTAACACACCAAGGTGTGACCATCTGCAAATTCATTCTAGGATTAATAAAGTATTCAGATTCAGATTATTTTCAAAGCCTTTACTGATGCTGCAAACTTTGTACATTTGTATATGACTCTGTCCTTTTCAAAAGCAGTATGTCCAGAACATTTTAAGCCAGTTTGAGCTACTTACCACTAACAGATCCACACTTTATTTAATTTAGTATTAGTTTTAATTAAGATAGTACATATGATTGTTACAAGTCTTAGACTTAATAAGAGAAACTGCAACTGCTTTGGTTTCATTCCTGGCCGGCCTTAACTTTGAATGCTGTTTATAATTAATTGGATATGAATTGCAAGGAGAAAAATGAAAAGTGTTCAGAATGTTTTTTAAACCAAGAATAATAATCTAATTCTCTTTGGGGAAAATATAAGTGCCTTTCCATTAATAAGGCCAGATGTATTCTGCACAGGCGCTTGACAGCAATATTATTATAAGAGTAAATGCTCAAATAGGCCATTAGGAATTCAGTTATTACCAAATGAAATATGATACAAGCATTATTGCTTGTGGTGACAGAGCCAGCAGCAGACAATGACAAACAAAATGTCTTAATTTACCAGTACTGAAACAACTGAGACACTGCATTTAAATGCAGTATAAACTTCCAGCAAAGTTCTGACATAAGTAATGTGCACCCTACTCTTTTCTTATACTGTAGCCTTATGTGCACGTTCTCAAAAAAATAATCTTGCTTACACAGCATACTGCACACTGTATACAAAACATGATATAACTGCTATGCCCACAAAAAATAAGATTTTTTGGATCCAAAAAATTACTTTTATTCTTAATACTCATTTCGAGAACAATTATTATGAATATTATTAATATTAATATTATAAACATAGCCAAGGATAACTCAAGGAAAGCTTATAAAAGTGTTAACCACCTGCATAGGCATTAGAGCAAGCTTTGCTTAGGGGATAACTACATTAAGTATAAATCAGCTTTAACAAAGCATGAAGCAGTATAATGACATTAAGGCCAAAGTTTGAGTTCACAGATTTTTTAAACTGTCTTTAAAAAAAAAAAATTATTTAATCCAGATGCGCAATGGTGATCACTACTGTTAACTTAAGATCAGGCTCTCTCATTTTAGTGACCAGTGGTGGTATACATTAATTTCATTTAATGTACATAACATAAAATTTGTGTATAATAACATGAACTTAGGGGGTGGCACGGTGGCTAAGTGGTTCGCATGTTCATATGAAACATGGATTTAAAGTAAATTGAAATTGCTCAAAATTATGCCATATAGTGTGTGTGTGTGTGTGTGTGTGTGTTTATGATTGGCACCCTGTCGGGCACTGGGCAGATACACCATTTATCATTTGGCACCCTCACTCACACAGACAAACACAAACTTTATGGGGCAATTGAGAATATTTATATATTTTATGTATTTTAGAGCCATATATATATATGGCCATAACTTTTGACTTGTAATGTTCTCATTTGTAAGTTGCTTTGGATAAAAGCATCTGCTAAATGACTAAATGTAAATGTGTGTATATATATATATATATATATATATATATATATATATATATATATATATATATATATATATATATATATATATATATATACACACACACACACACACACAACTGTGTAAAAGTTTTAGGCAGGTGTGAAATATTTGTTTATTTTTATCACTTTACAAAATGCAAAGTAAGTAAATATTTGTTGTTACTACTTTCAAACCAGCATCAATTCTTATAGGTACATTTGCACAAAGTTTTGTAGGATTATGATCAAACAATTATACCAAACAGGTGCTAATGATCATCAATTTCACAAGTAGGTTAAACAGTGGTCTTCATGGAAGAGTTGCAACCAAAAAGCCATTCCTCTGACATGGAAACAAGGCCAAGCCACTCAACTGTGCATGAAAACATAGGAACTGGGGTGCAGAAAAATGGCACCAGATGCTCTGGACTGATGAATCAAAATTTGAAATATTTAGCTGTAGCAGAATGCAGTTTGTTCACCGAAGGGCTGGAGAGCGATGTCTACAGGTAACAGTGAAACATGGTGGAGGTTCCTTGCAAGTTTGGGGCTGCATTTCTGCAAATAGAGTTGGAAATTTAGTCATTTGGTTGGTAATTTGGTAATTAATGATATCAGGGAGGCATATGACGACCCCAAGCATACAGCCAATATCACTAAGAAATATTTTCAGCATAAAGAAAAAGTCCTGGAAGTGATGGTATGGTCCCCTCAGAGCCCTGATCTCAACATCATTGAGTCTGTCTGGGATTACATGAAGAGACAGAAGGATCTGAGAAAGCTCACATCTACAGAAGATTCGTGGTTAGTTCTCCAACAAGTTTGGAACAACCTACCAGCCAAGTTCCTTTAAAACCTGTGTGCAAGTGTACATAAGAAGAATTGATGCTGTGGTGCATTTTGTTAATTGATAAAAATAAACTATTAACACTTCCATTTTTGAAAGCATTCTTAGTTTACAGCATTTTTTCACACCTGCCTAAAACTTTTCCAGAGTACAGTACAATTGCCACATTCAAAAGTAGGTAAAGAATAAAATTAAAATAATAAAAATATAATTGGATTAGATTTTGCAAAATAATTACATTAGGGTCCAAAGTATCCTAAAGTTTATTCTAGTTTCGCTGGATAAAAGCATGGCTTCTCTGCATATTAGAGAAGATGTGCTATAAGAGTAAATTTGGATGCTTAGTTGTATGGAGGGCGGCACGGTGGCTTAGTGGTTAGCACCAGCACTCTCGTTCACCTCTCAGCGCTAGGGATTCCTGGTTTGAATCCCAATCGGGTTGGAGTTTCCTTGTTCTCCCCTTGTCCGCGTGGGTTTCCTATGGGTTTTCTGGTTTCCTCCCACAGACTCATGAATCAAGGTCAATTGAATTCTCCAAATTAGCCCATATAGTTTGTGTGTGTGTCTATGTGAGTGAGTGTGTGCCCAGCAATAGATCGACGCCCTGTCCTGGGTGTATCTGCCCAGCGCCCGAAATTTTCTCCCCTGGATGGGCATGGGGAACCCCCCTGCAACACTAGTAGAGGATAAAGCGGAAGATAATGGATGGATGGTTTTATTGAACGATTGTATAATAAGTCACTGAAATTCATGCTGTTGGAGGAAGAATGTGCCTCTTTCCTTACAAGAAGCACACAGTGAGAGCAGTTAGATAAAAAGATTTCCTTCAGGCATTGCTAGAAGGGCCAATGCTTTATATCTTTGGTTTTCAGTTTTATTGGAGCTGTTAGAGGTGTGTGCCTTCTAAGGTATATTTGGCATGATGGCAGAAGTAACATTCCATTCATTTTGCTCTGTTTAGGTTGTGTGTTATGTAGGCTATGACTCTTGTGATCCTTGTGGGCATGTTACCTTAGTGGTTATGGTGTAGGGCGATCAATATGAAGGTTGGGGGTTCAAATTCCAGTTCAATTGATGATACCAATGTCGGTCCTTGAGCAAGACCCTTAAGCCTCATTGCTCCAGGGTTACTGTATCAACTCTGTATTATACTTGTAAAGTCGCTTTGGATAAAAGCGTTTGCTAAATGAGCAAATGTAATGTAAATGGTTGAGTCTGAAATTTTCCAGGGCCTATTAATCCTCACAAAAGATTTGTGATATCACTTTCAGAGTTCTCCTAGATCAATCACAGTTAAGCAGGGATAGCTGTGAGACCTGAGACCTTTAAATCCCACCAGACTTGTTGAGCACAACCATACCTTTCCAATTCTACCTCCTAGGGCTAACGACCAGGACTTGGAAGGAATGGGAAGTTATAAATTCAAACGTGAATAGTTCAGATACTTAAAATTTTTTCACTACAACAAGAGGGGGGGGGTGTCTGTTTGCTGTTTAAATGTGTTGGTATAATAGCATTGTTGAAATAAAACATGAAGAACTACAGCCTCTTTCTAATTAATACCAACAACACAACAGCTAATAAAACAATAGCACAAAGCAATATTACAGTAGGTATGTATGGAAGGACAGAAGAGCAAAAAAAGGCCAATAATAAATTTTACCGCATTATAGTACATTTTTTGTCACTCTCCTTCATATTTTTCACCATTGTCACAGCTCATTTACTTGCTTTATTACAATCATATTTTATTTTTTATGAGCTAATTGATAACTACGGACAGCAAACCAAGCACAGAAATGTTTTTTTCAATGTACTTGTTATTTTAGTATTTGCCTAAAAATGAATCATGTCTATTTTAAATTTGTGGTTTAGGTTTTTAATGCCAAGAGGATTGTGATTTTTGTCTCAAAACCAATGACAAGTGAATCATTCACCACACCTCCTGTGCCACCAACACTGTGTCCTACACTTCTGAAGTAGTGTGAACTGATTGGCATAATTCAGGAGAAGCAAGGTCTTTTGATTAATCCACTGGGCTCCACTCAAGATTGTAATGTGTAGCAGTAGTTCACAATTATTTTCAGAACATGCTCATGATGAGGACTGAGTATGCAGGAGTATGAGTTTGCATTATACGTTTCCTGTACTTTCTTTATTTAACCTTGTAGATATATTCATTTCGAACATTTTTTGAGAAACAATACTGTAATGCTGTTAAATTTGGTTCACCTGGTTTGTAGAAAAGGAACATAATAAAGGAAATGGGTTTTTGAACCTGCTGACATTTCAATTTGATTTTTTCTCCCAAAAAACTTGTTATATTAAAAGACCAGAAATTCACAGGAAAGGAACCGTCATGTTCAGCAATCTGTTAAACTATTATGGGGAGATGGAATTTTAGGTCTATTCAATCATTTAAACTATGAAGATTAAATATATTTAAAAGCAGAAAGTCAAATATAATGCTTTCATTCTAGTAAATTTACTTTAAAAAAAAACAAATCTCCCATTACGTTATAATTGTGTTCAAGAGATCCACATCACATTGACAATGTAGAAGATAAGGTCTTGCAAGTGTAAAATTGACATTAATCAACAATAACCATCCTCATTATTAAGAGATATATGAGGCATAAGAGAATATGCAAATTATTTATTATTCATTCATTCTTTATCTTCCACTTAATCCAGGGGAGAACGTTGGGTTTTCCTCTGGATGACCATGGGTGCGAGGCAGACACTCAGTACCAATCTATCACTGGGCACACTTACACACTCTCTATCACTGGGCACATATACACACACCATATGGGGCAATTTAGAGCATTCAATTACCTTGAATCCAAGGTTTTGCACTGTGGAAGGAAACCAAATTAAAACCCACCCGGACACGGGAAGAAGATGGAAACTCCACCCAGATTATGATTTAAACCAGGAGAGGTGAACGTACTTACCTCCAAGCTACTGTGCCGTTTGTAATATAACATATAAAGTCTGTCTGTGTAAGTGAGTGTGTGCACAGCGATGGATCAGTGCACTGTCCTGTATCTGCCCAGCGCTCGAAATGTTCTCCCCTTGAAAGACATGTGGACCCCCCCCTCCAACAGCCTTAGTAGAAAAAGAAAAAGATAGTGAGCCCATGATAAGAGTGTTGAAAATAACTTACAACATATTAATTATATATTTTTGATTTTAACACTATTTACATTTTTTTTAAATTACCCAAACCCCTTACCTACACCTACTGTAAAATAGCTTGAGGCTTTTTTACCTCTAGCTACACTGTTCCTGCAAGTGTGTCTGCCAGCACCTGAAGCCATGCATTTTTCTCAGCATTCCACTTTAAAAAGCTTCCCTGTTTTGGAATGCGTGCTGTTGTCCATACATTGCTTTTGTTTGGAAAGCACCATCTTTACTGTGACCATCTTGCTTGTATTTACTGCCCAGCATCCAGTTTCTATGCTGACTGTATTTACATATTCTGTACTTTTTATATTCATCTGTACCCCTGGCATTATAGGGGCAAGAGAAGGATCGATGCCTCGCTAAGTCTCACAGACCTGCTAGAACGAAATACGGCCCACAAGCAATAAGTTTTTGGTTGATTTGGTTTGCAGGGGTCTGAGGTATTAGGCGATATGCATAGTATGTATGATGTGCAATGAGTCTGGAGATATTTTATATTGTTTTTATGTTAATTTAATATAATGAAATCTTTTTAAACTATTACTTGTCTTTTGGGGCAACATGGTGGCTTAGTGATTAGCACATTCTCCTCTCAGCACTGGCGATTTAAGGTTCAAATCATAATCTGGGTGGAGTTTCCATGTTCTTCCCATGTCCGCGTGGGTTTCCTCTGGGTTTCTTACACATTTGGTAAATTTGCATTTGGTCATTTTAGCAGGCGCTTTTATCCAAAACGACTTACAAATATCCCACTATGGTTGGGGTCAGAGCAGAGGGTTGCTACAGCACCCCTGGAGCAATGAGAGTTAAGGGTCCTTAACTTCAGTGGACAGCGATTTAAACCCACAACCGTCTGATTGATAGCACCCTACCCACTGAGCTACCATACCCACATTATACGCAAAAAAAAATAAATAAAATATTTATTAAGTTGTAAACCAATGTTAAGTTTAAACAGCTAAGCTATAGATTTAATCCTGTATGTTTACATGAAAATCTTTATGCTCTGGTTATTTATTTATGAATGGAAAAGGATAAAGGTTTTGCTAAACATCATGGTACTCATATAATCATTACTCAGTTACTAACTGTATTGTACAGTATAAGCACCTCAGAGTACTGTACCATATAGTGAGCAGGCAACATGTTTAACTGTTTTCAATTTCTTAAATGATTACATAGTAGGATTTAGAGTTTTAATGCATTAGTCATGTGAAACCCTGTCAGACTTTTATGACAAATACAGTATAGCTGTAAATCTTTTCCCGAAAAAACATTATTAAATGAATACACAGTGTTCAGGTAGAAAATGATAACTGTTTTAAAAATGTCAAAAAGCATGAACATAAACTAGATAGATTGTTCCAGCAGAACCAGAATCATTTTTTATCTACAATATGGACACCACAATTTATCTGAGCAGTTTCCATGGCATTTTAATCTCTGTTTTATGACTGAGCTTGAAGAGCGTTATTCATGAAGCAGTTGATTAATCAGCTGGACTGGTGACGTCTATAAAGTGAAGCGCTGGCTCAACCAAGGCCCCAAATTACACTAATAGCCTGGAAATGGATGAAAATCAAAAGAAAATGTGATATGAAAGCAAGTTTGGGGTAAAAGGCAAATGCACAAATGATATCATGTGATTGGAGGCTCATTCTGTCTTTTACAATATGTAAGGCCTGTATCACCATCTTTGAAGTAGGTAGTGGATTGCACTTTATAAAGTTGCAATGGTTATACAATGTTTTATTTATGGCTATGAATTGAATTGCATTTGTTCAACATATGATAATGGACAAATATAAGTTTTATAAGGCAAGGAAAAATGCAAAAAAAAGCATTTAATTGCACTGCCTGGTGACAGAACCATTTATAAATAACATACATTATTTTGTAAATAACTACATTTAAGATATATACTAATAAGATTTTCTGATAACTGGCAGCAGCTAAGACAAGATGAGAAGTTTGCTAGCACAGATAAAAAGGTTCACAGACTCCCATAAGACCAGCCTTAAAGACATAGAACCCACTCATGTTGAGAGGACCTTGCCCTTAAACACTTCAGCTGGTGCTGCGGTCTCGCCAAGAAAGCCTGAGATACAGAGACTGCTCGTATCAAGATAGCAAAGAAAAATCGAGTCATTAAAAATAACAAATTTTCATCAACCCCCACTGCTCCAAACCCTCACATGTGTCTCATTTACATTTATATTTACATTTAGTCATTTAGCATTTAGACTTACAAATGAGAACATCACAATTCAGTAGTTATGAAGAAAACCAACTACACTGTATAATTATCAAATCTGATCTATATATGATGCTGTGCCCCCCCCTCCTTTTTTTTCCATTCACCTTTGCATCCATTCAATGTATTGAAGCCATGGCCATTATTAACCAAAATGGACAGACATATGCATTAATTATTTTTGGAAACACTTACATTCTAAAATATATAACCACAAATTGTCACATGTTGGATAAGGGTTTTCCCAATAGATTAGATTAGATTAAATTAGATTAAACTTTTTTTGTTATTGAGCAAAGTAAACAAGTACAGAGCCAACAAAATGCAGTAACATCTAACCAGAAGAGAAAAGTTATTTACAAAGTGCATGGTGAGATAATAGGTGGTTATAATGATTATTATAAACATTAACACTATTCATGGTTTTGATTTTGAATTTATAATAATTGAAGATATATACACATACATTATTGTTGTGTAGTGTAAGAAGTGCAACGGCGACATGTGCAAGTATGCAAAATATATCAGTTAGACAGGTGTAATAAGTAGTAATAAATAACATGGAGTTAATATGGTTCAGAGGTGAAAATATTGTAAAATTGAGTTCAGCTTGAGTTTAGCAGGGTTACAGCCTCAGGGAAAAAGTTATTTCTCAGTCTGCTGGTACAAAAAAAATGTCTGTGGTTCGGATGTGAAACCATGATAAGTTCCTTGCTCTGCCCATACATTGCTTAATGTAGATCTCCTGAATGGAAGGTAACTGTGTGCCAGTTATTCGTTAGGCAATACATTTACATTACATTTGGTCATTTAGCAGACACTTTTATCCAAAGCGAGGACAGGGTTAATTACAACATCACTGGAGCAATAAGGGTTAAGGGCCTTGCTCAAGGACCCACATTGGTAACTTCAGTTGACCTGGGATTTAAACCCCCAACCTTCCGATTGATAACCCAACGCCCTAACCACTGAGCTACAATGCCCCAGTTATAACTACTGACTCAAGCATTTCCTGGACAGCTGCAGAGCAATTTCCATACCACACAGGTATACAGTTTGTTAAGATGCTCTGAATGGTACAGCAGTAAAAGTCTACAAGTGTCTTGTGATACACGATGGCTTTTAGATTTAGTCTTCATAGAAAGTACAGGTGTTGTTGTGCCTTTCTGACAAGGACTGATGTGTTCAGGGACCAGGAGAGATTTTCTGAAATGTGGGCTCAGAGGAATTTGAAGCTGGGTACACACTCTACTAAGTCCCATTGATGTAGATTGGAGTGTCTACCCTACCCAAGTATTCAAGTATTTTATTTGTCATTCCACAATATAAAGTACAGTACAGTATATGTGGAATGACACAGCGTTCCCCAGGAACAAGGTGCTACATATAACAGCTACTACAAAACCAACATAAAGTGCACATGTGCAAACACAAGGATCACAATAAATACAGTAAATACAATAAATACAGGACGATACACAGTACAGTAACCAATAAACATTGAAGTATGGTATTGAAAGTAAACCCTAAGTTTGGTTATTGTAAACAGTTTAACATTAACTGGAGAGGTAACAGTGCTGGTGGCCTCCTAGTGATGTGAGCCACATGTTCCAGGAATTTAAATGTCCTTGATTTAAAAAAATTCTTAAGAGTTTATAATTGTGGCAGTTCTTTATAATGTGCAAAAAGTGTGCTAAAGGTACCTTTTTCCAGAAGGCAGGAGTTCAAAGAGTGAGTGTAAGGGGTGAGTGTTGTCATCCACAATGCTGGTTGCCTTGCGGATGCAGCGTGTTGTGAAAATGTCCGTGATGGAGGGGAGAGAGACACCGATGATCTTCTCAGCCGTCCTCACTAACCACTGCAGGGACTTGCGGTCCGATACGGTGCAGTGCCCGAACCAGGTGTTGATGCAACTGCTCAGTATGCTCTCAATGGTTCCACTGTAGAATGTGGTGAGGATGGGGGGTGGGAGATGTGCCTTCCTCAGCCTTCGTAAGAAGTAGAGACACTGCTGGGCCTTCTTGGGGAAGGTGCTGGTGTTGAGAGACCAGGTGAGATCCTCTGCCAGGTAAACTCCAAGGAACTTGGTGTTCTTGACGATCTCCACAGCGGAGCCGTCGATGTTCAGTGGAGGGTGATCATGCCTTGTCCTCCTGAAGTCAACAACCATCTCTTTGGTCTTGTCTAAGTTCAGAGACAGGTTGTTGGTTCTGCATCAGTCCGTAAGCCATTGTACTTCTTCTCTGTACGCTGTCTCGTCGTTCTTGCTGATGAGACCCACCACGGGCGTGACGTCTGCAAACTTGATGATGTGGTTCGAGCTGTGCATTGCTGCGCATAAATCAGCAGAGTGAACATTAGTGGACTCAGCATGCAGCCCTGAGGGGCCCCCGTACTCAGTGTGGTGGTGCTGGAGCTGTTTCGTCCGATCCGGACTGACTGCAGTCTCCCAGTCAGAAAGTTCAAGATCCAGTACCCTCTGCTAATCTGAAGTCCACAATAATCTCTTTGTTTTTTCCTGTAATAAACTCCAGGTTATTGTTCTTACACCACACAGTGCTCTTCTTACACCACACCACTGTTCAGGATAATGAATGATGAGTGGAGTTTACCTAACTGAGGTCTGTTATTTAAGAAGTCCAGAATCCACTTGCAGAGTGTAGTGCTAATGCCGAGCTGACTGAGCTAGGAGATCTGCTTGAATGGAATCACTGTATTAAAAGCTGAACTGAAGTCAATGAAGAGCATCCTGACATATGTGTTTTTACAGTCCAAAGGAGTTAAAGTAGCATGTAGCGTCCTCTAATGTTTTTTTAGCTTAATCTGTTTATTTTTATTAAAGAGCAGTACACATGGATACACACCGTACCTAATTATACACAAATAAATACACAAATACACACCGATACGCATATAAACAAACAGAGAACCTTGTAAGTAATTGTAAAGCAAACTGCTTCCAAACAAACTGCCACCAAATAATTAGTTGATGTTAACCCCCCCTTTCCCAATGAAATAAAATAATGAAACCCAATTAAAAATTTAAAAAAGAGGGAAAGTGTAGAAAAGAAATTTGCTGTTGCTACCTTTGATTGAGTATATTATTTTCTTCAATTTAAGAAAAGATAAAGTGTCTTTGAGCCACTAAAAAATGGTTGGAGGTTTGTCAGATTTCCAGAGAAGTAATATACGGCATCTAGCTATCAATGTAGAAAAGGCCATAACATCCAGTTGGTCAGCATAGAAATGAGTACAGTCTGTAGGAACCCCAAATAAGCTATTGCTGGACAAATATCAATATTGGTTTTAAGAATTTTGGATATAGTTACTTCATAAATGGTATAGCTACGGAAAGTTAATAAAAACATATGCCTTAAATTGCACAGAGAGGCGTGGCATCGATCACATGAGTCATTAAAATTTGGGTAAATTTCAGCTAGCCTTGATTTACAAAAATGAACTCTGTAAAAGATTTTAAACTGGATTTAACCAAACCTTGCACATATTGAGCTTGTGTGTATTCTATCTATAGCTCTGTTCCACCACACATCTGTAAAATTTGTCTGTAACTCAGCTACCCAAGCCGTTTTTTTTTTCTTTTGTAAAAGGTAAATTGTCATTAGACAGAAACTGAGTGTATATTTAAGAAATTTTATGATTATGTTTACTCCCACATAGCGTTCTCTATTGAGCTGTTCTTGTGATAAGAAAAGTGATGCTGATCCAATGCATCTGGAAGACACAGGCTTTTAAGTGAGCGAGCATCAGTCTTTGAAAGCACTTGGTGATGATTGAGGTAAGAGCAACCAGTCGAAAATCGTTGAGTGCTGAAGCAGTAGAATGTTTAGGTACTAATACTACAATGGCTGTCTTTACGCTTTTTGGAATCACACCCTGAGCCAGCGACAGATTGAAAATGTCAGTGAAGATTCCAGCGAGCTGCTTAGCACAGGCTTTGAGAACACATTCTGACACACCATCAGGGCAGCAGTCTTTCTAACATTCACAGATCAAGTAACAGTTTATATAATTATTGGTAATAACTGGTCTGAATTTTAATTATTGTCATATTAATACAGTTTTAGAAACTCAGAGTTACCCTATATCTGTTATGTTCACTTTAACATGTTAAAACCCATTTTATTATATCTAACCTATGATTCCAGGATTGCTTTATATATATATATATATATATATATATATATATATATATATATATATATATATATATATATATATATATATATATATATATATAAAGCATATCTATTAGTTGTGTTATTGTTCCAGAAAGTGTACTGTTTCAATCCTGGAATCATGGGTTAGATTATTTTAAGATCAGTAATCACAGGCCTAGTTCCAAATTTTAAAGTTAGAATGCTTTGTATTGAACAAGCTTTATCATAATTAATCTGTGGAAAGAAAAATAGCTTTGATTTATCTACTGAAACTGCCGTGCTTAATGTAGAAATGTATTAATAGTATTTTTATGTATTTTAACACTAGTTTAACGCTTATAAATTACCCAAACACACAAAGCCTTACCTACACCTAATGTAACACAGCTTGAGGCTTTTTTGCCTGTAGCTACACCGTTGCTGCAAGTGTGCCTGCAAGCACCTGAAATCTTTCATTTTTCCCAGCGTTACACATTAAAAGCCTCCCTGTTTTGGTGTGCTCGGTGCTATCTATACATTGTATTTGTTTGGTGAGGTGCATGCATGATTACTGTGACCCTGCATGTATTTACTGCACTGTATAAACAACTTGTTTAGTAGCCAGAATAAGAATAAGAATACTCCTTTTCTTTTTCTTTTTTTTTTGACTATCAAATTTCAAGTGTTTAAAACTTGCAATAGTACTACCTTGTCTGATCAAATTGTATTATACCCAAACCACTTTCACTGTAATTCTCATTGCAGTGATGCAAATCACTTACCACCCAAAATGCAAGTGCAAGCTCTGTGGACTAACAAATAGACTAACAAATCATGTTGAGAAATATAGTAACTGTAACTGTGGAAACAGACATTTGGAAAGTGGAAATGATTTTTAAAAAAGTGTATCTAATGAAGTGTCCAGTGAGTGCATATTCAACTTAAACAATGACTATAAATGTAAAGTTGCTTTTATGTATGGATTTAAATTGCTGAGGATGACAATTAAATGTTTAAATGTTAACTGCAGGTCACTGTTGCAGATGGATTTACCTGAGATTCTAAAGTTCTTATGGAAGTAAACATGAGTCAGATTTTGTAAGTGAAAGCAATGAAACAAAAATGCTTTTTAGATTATATTTTATTCTCAAAAGAATCGGTCAGTATACTATGACATTTGATGGCTTTATTCTCTAAGTTTCTGATATTGCGAGGAGTGTGTGGGGGGGGTTATTTGATTCCATCTTACTTTTCCAAACCCACATATAAAATATTACTAATACTGCCTTCTCCACTTACATTACATTGCACATTCGCACCCTACACTTACTGGATCTGCAGCACAAAACATGATTTATGCTTTTGCTTTTCCCAGTAATTATACATGAATTGCTTTTCTTTCTTCTTTTATTGTACCTGATATATTAATGATTTAGGGATAAGTTGCTGCCAGACAAACTGACAGAATTGGAATGTTATTAGACAAAAGCTTTGGTGGTATTATTTTCCAAAGTATACGCCAATCTCCATTATGGACTGCCCAAAGAGACAAAAACTGAAGCTTTTACAATGAAATAAAAAACTGACTACTTCTGAAAAGATAAACAACATAAAGTTTAGGGTAGAACAGATTCTCAAAGACAGTGGTACATTGATAGGCTGCAAATCTGGACTCAAGAGCCCTCATATCTAAAGAACTGGCCCAAACCCTTGGTGTATTAATGAACTCATATCTGTTTTAGTAGTCATTTTAAAGCAGTTACTTAATCCGTTCCTTTTCAGTTCAAGAATATCAGTAAGATTAAAGATTTTCTGACTAAACCAGACTTAGAGAATCTTATCCATGCTTTGATTTCTAGAAGAATTAATTACTGCAACAGTCTCTTGACTGGACTTCCAAAAAAGACCATTTAACAGCTTTAGTTGATTCAAAATGCTGATGTCAGAGTTAATGTGCCTCTCTAGTGAACAGTACATCCTGGGTTTGAATCCCAGCAATGCAATATATATATTGCATGGGGGATGCATGCAATATATATATTGCATATATATATATACAATGCAATATATATATATATATATATATATATATATATATATATATATATATATATATATATATATATATATATATAGGCGGCACGGTGGCTTATATCGCCTCTCAGCGATATACTGTATATATAGTCCACTATGTTTTTCAATGATACCTGGCTGTTTGTGAATGGTTTGGCATCTAACTGTTTGCCATTGCATTGCTGGGATTCAAACCCAGGATGTACTGTTCACTAGAGAGGCATATATATATATAGGCGGCACGGTGGCTTAGTGGTTAGCACGTTCGCCTCTCAGCGCTAGGGATTCCCGGTTCGAATCCCCATCTGGGTGGAGTTTCCATGTTCTCCCCGTGTCTGCGTGGGTTTCCTCCGGGTTCTCCGGTTTCTTCCCACTGTCCAAAAACATGGATCAAGTTAAATGAATTCTCAAAATTGCCCCCTATAGAGTGTGTCTGTGTGAGTGAGTGTGTGCCCAGTGATGGATTGGCGCCCTGTCCTGGGTCTATCTGCCCAGCGCCCGAGACGTTCTCCCCTGGATGGGCATGGGGAACCTCACCGCGACCCTAATAGAGGATAAGCGGGAGATAATGAATGAATATATATATATATATATATATTTTTTTTTTTTCTCACCCTATATCTAAGGGAGAGCCCAACCACCCTGTGGAGAAAATCCATTTCGGCCGCTTGTTTTCACGATCTTGTTCTTTCGGTCATTGCCCAAAGCTCATGACCATAGGTGAGAGTAGGAACGTAGGCCGACAAGTAAATCGAGAGCCTTGCCTTATGTCTTAGCTCCTTTTTCACCACAACAGCCCAGTATAGGGTCCGCATTACTGCTGACCCCACGCCAATCCGTCTGTCAATCTCACGCTCCATCTTACTATCACTCATGAACAAGACACAGAGATACTTAAACTCCTCCACTTAAGGCAAGATCTCATCCCTGAACCAAAGAGGACTCTCTACCCTGGCCTCAAAAACATAGCCTCAAATTTTGGTGCTGATTCTCATACCGGCTGCTTTACACTCGGCTGCAAACTGATCCAGTAAGAACTGAAGTTCGCAGCCTGATGTTGCTAACAGGACCACATCGTCTGCAAATAACCAAGGATCGCGACATCCAGGCCCCAGTCTCTGGCCACTGTCCGATCCACAACGTACCGAACCCCTATTACTACCCCTCCCACAGATGGTGAGCCCATTTGAGGGAGGACCCATGTCCCTCCTTTGGGCTGGGCCCGGTCAGTCACCATGAGAAAGTGCCCGACCACCAGATGACGAACCCCTTCCACAGGCCTGGCTTCAGGATCGGGCCCCGATAACCCTAACTCGGGCAGGGTACACAAATTCCTGATTTATCTATTCATAGGGGTTTGTTTGGACCACTCTTTGTCTGGCCCATCACCAAGGACCAATTTGCTTTGGGAGACCCTACCAGAATTCCTTTTTGTAAATTTTAATTTCTTCTAAATCCAGGAAACCAGATTCCAAAAAAGTTGGGACACTAAACATATTGTGAATATAACTGAATGCAATGATGTGAAGATGGCAATTGTCAATATTTTATTCGTAATTAAACATAGATGACAGATCAAAAGTTTAATCTGAGTAAATGTAACATTTTAAAGGAAAATATGTTGAATCCAAATTTCACAGTGTCAACAAATAGCAAATAGCAAGTACCATAAAAGTGGTAGTGCTCTAGCCAATGCTGTTTTTAAGAGCAGATACACTTTGGCATTTGTGACATTGTTCCAATCTTGGTAGCTCTCATACCGTAGAGTGCATCCTGCAGAAATGGATTGATTGTTCAGTATGTTTTTGTAGTGTGACGAGGTACTGCAGCTCAGAAGTAAGCCATTACATGAACTTGAAACAATTTCCACATTTTAAAATCACTTTAGTTTCCATGACATACTTGCATTGTTTTAATAGCAAGCACACAAGAGAAGCGTCAGACCGTCTATGCCTTTTAATTGCCTGATATTGTGTCTGCACAGTCACTTACCCTTCATCTGAGCAGTTTATCCATCCATCCATTATCTTTCGCTTCATCCTCTACTAGGGTCGCGGGGGGGTTCCTCATGCCCATCCAGGGGAGAACGTCTCATGCGTTGGGCAGATAGACCCAGGACATGGCAACAATCCATTGCTGGGCACACACTCACTCACTCAAACACACTCTATGGGGTAATTTGGAGAATTCAATTGACCTTCCATGTTCCATGATCCATGTTTTTGGACTGCGGGAAACCCACGCGGACACGGGGAGAACATGGAAACTCCACCCAGATTGAGATTCGAACCGGGAATCCCTAGTGCTAAGAGATGAACATGCTAACCACTAAGCTACCATGCCGCCCCTGAGCAGTTAATCCACCCATCCATCCATCCATCCATTATCTTCCGCTTTATCCTCTATTAGGGTCGCGGGTGGGTTCCCCATGCCCATCCAGGGGAGAACGTTTCGGGCGCTGGGCAGATACACCCAGGACAGGGCGCCAATCTATCGCTGGACACACACACTCACTCACACAAACATACTCTACATGGGGTAATTTGGAGAACTCAATTGACTTGATCCATGTTTTTGGACTGTGGGAGAAAACCGGAGAACCCACGTTGACACGGGGAGAACATGGAAACTTCACCCAGATGGGGATTCAAACCGGGAATCCCTAGTGCTGAGAGGCGAACGTGCTAACCACTAAAGCCACCGTGTCTCCCTCCCTGAGCAGTTTAATGACGGAATATAGCACGTATAGATCAATATTCCAACATATCCCATTAAACAATGTGCCACGTACAGCCATTTATATTGACAAGTAATTATGAAGTTCGAGTGTATCTTAGTCTGAAAGCCGCTTGTTTATGCTTTACCACGCCAACAGACATTTAAACTGAATAGAATGGTTAGCGCGACACCCTGTGGTAACTTTGCTCCAGTGCATCCTTTTTTAGTGCAATATTCAAAGCATTTGGATAGAACATTAATTCCATTAACAATAAGTTAAACCTAACTTAACTTAACTGATAAAGTATATGTACCATGGCATATATTTTAACACTGGAGGTGAGTCTGTCAATATATATATATAAAAACATGACTTAATAAAATCACTTCGTTAACATAATTTAAATATCCCTTTTATCATTTTATAACCAAGCATGCTCAAAAAAACATGAATAACCTAATGCCATTTTACAATGCTAATTATTCTGTATTTAAAAGATTATTACAAATTTTACAAGATTGAAGCGAAAAAATAGATAATAGATGATTTTCTAGTTTCCTTCACAGTTCTCCCCTGGAACCTAGTACAGGAATAAGCAGAAGATAATAAATGAATGAATAAATGATTGAACATTATATTTGCTACATACTGCACACAAGGGAAAAAAACATATTTAAAGCTTTAAAGAGTTATAGCAATTGGGTAAATATTTGGAAGTTGGGGGTCACTGTGATTAAAAAAGGGCATTCTTATTAGTCACATATACATTAATGTGATGAGTATTTTTAGACTCTTTAAACTACTTTTTTTTGTAATTACCTTTATTTGTTTGTGCGTGTGTGTGTATGTAAGTGAGTGTGTGCCCAGCGATAGATTGGAGTCCTGTCCTGGGTGTAGCTGACCAGCGGCCAGAACTTTCTCCTCTGAATGGCCATGGGGCCCCCTTCTCCCATTGCTAATGAACTGCACAGTGTGATTACAAATACATGAGTGTCTCTAATGCAGACAACATAAGCAATTTGTAATGTGTTGATCTACATAATAAAAAAAAAATACTTAACAGTAAGTCAATTTTTTTTAACACATTGCACAACCACTGTATTCTGAGCCAACACTTGTTGCAGTGGTTCTTTATTTTTTTTGGTTTAGACAAGTTACATAACCAGTGCTTAAATAAAACAACAAGTTATTAATACAGTTAAGAAAGACTTCATTCATTATTTCTGCTGTGAGTGTGAATCTTCCCACAGCAGCCTGACAGCACCCCACTTTAAAAACTCCAAAAACACCAGTGGGTGGGCAAATACATCTCAGTACTTATTCATTTATATGTGGACTGGAAATGCTACAGCCTGAAAATAAAAATAAACTCCACATGTTTTTATTATTGAAGTTTTCACAAGTTTATATTCCAGTCAAATCAGGTAATTAATCTTTGCCCTGTTCACTGTTTTATGTCAAAACATCTAAACTTGTAGTGGAACCTTATGTAATGCAAAATAAAGCTTCTTGAACATAATACAGCAGAAATAGAAGTGAAGGAATCCCAAGCGTAGGAAGGCAAACATGCTAATCAGTAAGCCACCGTGCCACCCATGATAAAATACTTTATTGTTATTTATTCATTATCTTCTGCTTAATCATCTAATAGGGTTGCAGGGGAGGTTCCCCATGATCATCCAAGGGAGAATGTTTTGGATGCTTGGCAGATACACCCAGGACAGGGCACCAATTTAATGCATGGAAACTCCACCCTGATTGGAATTTGAACCTGGAATCCCCAGTGCTGAGATGCAAATGTGCTAACCATTAAGCCACCATGCAGCCCATGATTATTAATCATTCATTATCTTCCACCTAATTAGCAGAATTAAGGGGAGAACATTTCAGATGCTGGGCAGATACACTCAGGACAGGGCACCAATCTATCGCTGGGTACACTCACACATACACACACACACACACACACACACACACACACACACTATATGGGACAATTTAGAGCATTCAATTTACCTTGAATTTTTGGACTGGGGGAGGAAACTGGAGACCCCGAAGGAAACCCACGTGGAGAACATAGAAACTCCACCCAGATTGCGATTCAAACCTGGAATCCCCAGAGGAAAACAGAGAGGAAGAGAGGAAAACATGCTCCACCCACAGCAGAATTTCATATTTTAAGATTTCAAGTAATTCAAGATAGAATATGTACAATCTTGTACATGCACACATTGCCACTGTTTAGAGTTATGTGAGACATCACATTTTATAAAGTCATGTTGCAGTGTGAAAATGACCCAGCATGTTTTAATATTAGTGTTCACAAAGTAGGATGGCATGACCTTGTAATAAATAAAGCTATATCCTTTTAGTGAGATCCTGGTTGATACCTGGGCAGTTAGCCAGGACCCTTTCTGTGGTGTTTTCATGCTTCCTTTATGACTGTGTGAGATAATAAATCACATATAGAGATTTAATGTAGATGGATGTGTTTGTGTGTAAACACCATGATTTACTGGTGACCTCTTCATGGTGTTTTCTTACCTTTTTGCCTTAATATGACATTGGATAGGCTTCCCACCTACACCTTATGACCCTAATAAGGTTTTTCAGATTGGTACAACATCTGGAAGATCAGACCTTTCTTGACCAAACATGCTAGTCAGCTTAAATTTACATTCAGTCATTTAACAGAAGCTTTTATCCAACGCCCTGGACCAATAAGGGTTAAGGGTTTTGCTCAAGGACCCACATGGATAACTTTATGGGACCTGGGATTTGAACCCACAACCTACAGATTGATAGCCCAACACACCACCAGGGTAACCACTGAGCTACCCTGCCCCATTAGCTATTAGTTTAAGCCCTCACCCTATCCTGGCTCAATTACTGTAATGCACTGCTTGCCGGTCTCCCAGCTTGCACAATCAAGTCTCTAGCTGATTCAAAACTCTGCAGCCTGACTTGTGGTTAACCAACCCAAGTGACTCTGGCCTAAAGGACAGTCTCTGGATTTTTTCCTCTTACCATCACTCTATATTTACAAAATGTATTCCAAATCATTCACTACGTTCTAGTAATGAATGTCACCTGGTACTTCATATTTACTGTGCTGCTAATTCTCACAGGTTTGGCAGTGTTGGGTTGGTGATCTGGCATTTCATCTCTTCACCCAGCTCATCATTAGTAGAGAGTGTGGCACTGAAATGATGCTATTCCAGGGATACCTCTCAACTAAGTGGATTCTGCAGTATCAGCCAGTATCACATGCTGCACTGTTAATCGATCTCTGGTTATTACTTAAATACTGTGCTTTATTAGCTCTAAGTGCTTTTAGAGCTAGTAAAAGAGCTAATTGTCAGTCTCATTTGAGGTGTTGTCAATTACCTTGAGGTGTAGTCAGCTCGTCATCCATGCCTTTGCCGGAACACTGTGACTATAATTATTGGATGGAACCTGAATTTCGATTGGACAGGCAGTCCTGCAGGATGGCCTCAATGGCCTTCATTTTCCAATTGATATAGTTTTTCCTTTTGCGAACTACAAATCACTGATCACTACCCAATCTGTACATGGATGTACAAGCATTATTGATACTGCCCGGCCTCTCAAGGATAAGTCCCCCACTAAGCCTTGGTCCTACAGGGAGTTTTTTTCTTGCCACTGTTGCTTCGGCTTGCTTTTAGGGGGTTTGAAGGTTTACAACACTGTAAAGCTGCTTTGTGACAATGTACTTTTGTAAAAAGCGCTATATAAATTATTTGATCTTGATATATCAAATAGGAGGCACAGTGGCTTAGTGGTTAGAATGTTCGCCTCTCAACACTAGGCATTCCTGGTACGAATCCCCATCTGGGTGGAGTTTCCATGTTCTCCCTGTGTCCGCGTGGGTTTCTCCGGTTTCCTTCCAGTCCAAAAACATGGATCATGTCAATTGAGTTCTCCAAATTGCCCCATATAGTGTGTGTATGTGTGCGTGTCTGTGTGAGTGTATGCCCAGCGATAGATTGGCGCCCTGTCCTGGGTGCATCTGCCCAGCGCCCGAAACGTTCTCCCCTGGATGGGGATATGGAACCCCCTCGCGACCCTAATATAGGACAAAGCGGAAGATAATGAATGAATGAATGATATATCAAATATATATATACACAAGTGGCTCAGGTAGTGCAGCTCATCCAGGATGGCACATCAATGTGAGCTGTGGCAAGAAGGTCTGCTGTGTCTGTCAGCGTAGTGTCCAGAGGCTGGAGGTGCTACCAGGAGACGTGGAGGAGGCCGTAGGAGGGCAACAACCCAGCAGCAGGCCCGCTACCTCCACCTTTGTGCAAGGCGGAACAGGAGGAGCACTGCCAGAGCCCTGCAATACTACCTCCTGCAGGTCACAAATGTGCATGTCTGCACAAACAGTTAAAAACCGACACCATGAGGATGGTATAAGGGCCCGACGTCCACAGATGGGGGTTGTGCTCACAGCCCAACATTGTCCAGGACACTTGGCATTTGCCAGAGAACACCAGGATTGGCAAATTCGCCACTGGTGCCCTGTGCTGTTCACAGATGAAAGCAGGTTCACACTGAGCACGTCAAAGACGTGAGAGTCTGGAGATGCCGTGGAGAGCGATCTGCTGCCTGCAACATCCTTCAGCATGACTGGTTTGGCAGTGGGTCAGTCATGGTGTGGGGTGGTATTTCTTTGGAGGGCCACACAGCCCTCCATATGCACTCCAGAGGTAGCCTGACTGCCATTAGGTACCGAGATGAGATCCTCAGACCGCTTGTGAGACCATATGCTGGTGCAGTTGGCCCTTGGTTCCTCGTGGTGCAGGACAATGCCAGACCTCATGTGGCTGGAGTGTGTCAGCAGTTCCTGTTTTGAAGCTCTGGACTGGCCCGCCCGTTCCCCAGACCTGAATCCAATTGAGCACATCTGGAACATCATGTCTCGCTCCATCCACCAACGTTACGTTGCAACACACATTCCAGGAGTTGGCAGATGCTTTTAATCCAGGTCTGGGAGGAGATCCCTCAGGAGACTAACCGCCATTTCATCAGGAGCATGCCCAGGTGTTGTAGGGAGGTCATGCAGGCATGAGGAGGCCACACACAATCCTGAGTCTCATTTTGACTTGTTTTAAGGACATTGCATCAAAGTTGGTTGAGCCTGTAGTGCGTTTTTTTCACTTTAATTTTGTGTGTGACTTCAAATCCAGGCCTCCATTGGTTAATAAATTTGATTTTCATTGATGATTTTTGTGTGATTTTTGTTGTCTGCACAATCAACTTTGTACAGAACAAAGTATTCACTGAGAATATTTTATTCATGAGCAGTGTGTGTGTATATATATATATATATATATATATATATATATATATATATATATAACAACTGACTTGTGTTGCCCTCACATTTGTAGGTTGCTTTGGATAAAGGCATTTGCAAAATGACAATGTAAATGAAAGTCAGAATGTACCTTTTGCATGCTTGTCTTTCATGTTGATATCACGATGCAAAGCAAAATAGTTCTTCCATCACTTTTAACAGAGGTCACATGTATAAATGAAAACACAAGGATGTGAAACTCATATATTATTTATTCCACTTAAATATTTCCTCTTATACATTTCTATCTTAAATAATACAAATGCACTGTGCTAGGACTGTAATTTCCAAGAATGCCCAGTACTTTCATGCTGCATTGAAATATATATCTGTATACACACACCCACACACACTCCTATCACCAGTGAGCTTTGTACATCTCAGAATTTCTTTCTCACTGTCCATTCGGAACACAACTAACTATATGCTTTTCTGCCCAGGACGTTCTACTGAAGCAAAGCCAAGTCACAATGCTAAAGGCAGTTTATAGATGTTATGCAAAATTTCAAATAATATTCTTGTTAGTGTGACATGAGTGGGACCATCCTTTATGAAAAGCCTGATTTTACTTTTATTTTTGCTTTGTTACTATCTTTCATATTTAAAACTTTAATGCTTTTAATGCACATTCAACTATAACCCCAACATAATAGACTGGTAACAGGAGTATTAGCTGGATTAGGTGTATTAAAAGCAGAAAGATTTACAGAACAGTAGACTAGGATTAAGATTTAATTCTTTAGTTGATTTCTTTATTCCATTACTTTATTCCAACAAAAATCCATACAAAATGTATAACCCAAACATTAAGGATCTGGGTCATGGATCTTGTCCACAGGATTAATAAATCTGAAGTCTAGTTTTACTCTTATTGGGTAACCCCTTACAGCATGAAGGTTCTGGGTTCGATTCCCAGCTGGGGTGGGATTATTTTGTGTGGAGCATATATATGCCCTTGTGAGTTTTCTCCAAAAACTCTGGTTTATTTACACAAAGAGATGCTGTTAGGTGATTAAGAGAGACACATTTTATAAAAGAAGACTAAAGAATAAAGTTCCTGGCTTGTATGACTGCAGTGTTTGCATAAAATTAGTTCACATTTACATTAACAACCAAATTAACAGTAAATTAATTTAAGAAATGATCTCAGAAATAATATTTGTATAATGAATAATCATAAATAACAACAGATATTTTTGACTTTCAGTTTTCAATCTAAAATGGATTTAAGGCAACGGCACTCAAAGTGACAGCTGTTTTTTGATCATACATTTTAAATGAACAGAAGACAAATGTGACAATATGATAAATACTGCACATTCAAGATACACCAAGAATGCTGCTTAAAAATCAGACAGCTGTCAGAAACAGATGATAGTGAATATGGAAGCTTACTGTAAAAATCAATTCCAAAAATGACACCATAGAAGTACAGCCTTTTCACAGAGGACTTCATTCAGTGATCCCTCCATCTATTAAAATATATCAATATATGATTTCTATAGCTTAGTAACAATTTCAGTTGCACTGTATGGCTGAAGTGAGAGAGCTTTAATCTAACTGCCCTTTAAAACTAAAGTATTATGTCTTCTGTAAAATGTGAAAAAGAAAAGTTTATTATTTGGACACACCTGTAAAACACAGGCATGATATGCACTGTTGGGAGTCATATGCTTACTAAACCAGTACAGAAATTACAATTCTACCTCTATTGCTACAATACACATGACCGATAGACACTGCAGTATTTCTTTATTTCTTTTTCAATAGCGGGTGGAATGGTCTGATGACATGTTAGCAGCACATTGAAGCACATTCATGTTAGGAATGGATCCATAACAAGAATAAACTTTGTTTCATCAAGGCCTTACATTGGAAAATCGAGGGCATTTATTCTGGAAATCTTCGACTCCGGCCACTTTGTTTTTTGTTGTGATGTTTGATTACGACTCATCATCCCCTTGAGCTAAGTGGCATGTATCTCATTTAAAAGGCTTGGAGGCCTTTTCCTATCAGCAGGGAATTGCACTACGTCCAGTTGCTCGATTCACCCCCAAAAAACGAAAGCCTTGCAGCATGCTTCCTCTTTTATCAATATCAAAGGGCTTATTTCAGTTCAGTGGTCCAATGTGCCCAGTAATACCTGGTAAGTTACAGTTAACACTCTTCTAGCGTTCAATTCTTCATGATTTCAAATACAGGTTACTTTTCTCCTTCACTTCTGTATCTTAGCAGTAGAGAGTGTGGGCCACTATTAGTGCAATAAGCGTAATAAGGAATGGCTTTTAGCACAAATCGGTACAACAGAAACTAGGCAAAGAAAGCGTAGCGCCAGAAATGGTTAAAAATCACCCTCTTATCATTGTCGATTCTTTTCATATTAAACTATCAACTAGTAAAGGCACAAAAAGACCAGATGAAAAAAGCTGTTCATACTGATCTGACACATAAAACTATAGAATTTCAACACAGGGAAGCCAGCCGCAAGTACTGAAAGCAGGAGTGTGTTTCTCCATTCACGCACTTGGAAAGAGAACAGAGTGCCTTCCTCGTTTGGCAGAATTAGAGGCAGTAATTCTCTATATTTACACAAAAAACAAATACACAGTATTTTACTACCATTTAAAATCAGTAGCAGGTGAAAATTTAATAACGAATCAAACTGGTGATTCGATGAATGATACGATTAGTGCAAACTAATGGAGGCCAGGAGTAGGGGGCTAATGTAGCGTGGTCTTGTGAAAAACTTTGGTTTACTGGGAAGGCAGAGTGGGGGAGGGGAAGGCGGAACTCTCTTAGTAAGCTGTAAGGCAAATTCACAGGAGTTATAGTAAGACAAGAGTTCATTACACAAACCTTTGTCTAACAGGTCAATCAATAGTCTACTGCTTAGTGAGGAACTCTGGAGTATTTGGTCCAGCAGAATATGTCCTACAGTCCCCCGTGACATGGCAAATTGGCAGAAGATTGGTATGAAACAGTTTCAGAGATGAGGAAGTACTTTTGTTCTTGTGTAATGAACCTACATTACTTGGTCAAAAAATAAATACTTCCAACTAATCATCTATAAATAAATAGCTTTACTGTCAACATGGGAACATTTAGAGTCAGACCCACCATAATTAAGGTATGCTTTTTTCCCCCCATTTCTTTTACGTTTACACAGAAACCTAAAATAATACAAAAAGGAACGAATGATAATAAAAATATAGCCAACTTCATGAAGTTCCAGGTAGCAGTTTTGGCCATTTGCTCTGTCTAAATAGTTGTGCTCAGAATCTAATTACTCTGAATCTCCCGAGACTATTTTTAAATTTGTACATAGCCTGGCCAGAGCATGCTAACTTTCAGTTCCTTTAGAAAATATGTTGATTGTGTCTTCACGTTTGGACTCTGGTTTTCAGTGTATGGCTCTAAATTATAGACCTTGTTCACTACCAAGACTACTGCAGGTTTTTCAGAAGGCGGCCGTAGCGGAAGTCATAAACGTGACGGCACACAAACACCAGGTCTGAGTCGATGTCAGTGGGCACGTGGCGATGACCTGGAATGGTGTAGTTGCAAGTCGGAGGAACCAGAGGGCTGCTTTTGGAACGGCCCTCTTCTCTCCGTTTTACCAAGGCACAAAACCTAAACAGGCAAATGGAAATATATAAACTATATGAATCATTCTAAAGGATCATAGTGACATATAAAAGGCATAAGGTTTACCTGCAATATTGTGCTAATGTCAAGACGTAGCACTTATCCTCAATACATGCAACGCTGTTCACGTCCTGATGCCGGGATGCAAAAATCTCATTCTGAAATCCGAGAACACACACGGATGCATTGATACTCAAATATACATGCTGCATCGTTCAGAGTAGCCAAGCAGAGCAGGAAACACAGGTGTTCAATTTAATAAACACTCCAAGAGCAATGCAAATGCCTTCCTTAATTTTATTTTCAATTTTACTTAATAGCACACTGTGCAAAAAATTTCTTGTTCTTCCAAGTGACTTTTAAAAAAGTAAAATGTTTACAGTTTTCCCTTGAAAAATTGCACCAGTGTGCAGCACAGTTTTTGTTGACTTACCTCACAGTGCATGCTGGGATTGCGGCCCCCTTGTGTGTGCTCTGGGCGGTAATACCAAAACAGGCTCATCATCAGCTCCCCTGTGAAGAACCACAAAACAAATTTCTTAAACTGGAACAGTGGTGACTACAAATCAGTGCATTTAACTAAACACTGTAGATGTCTAATATAATTGGTTTCACACTGGGAAGAAAAAACATTGAATGTTGAAAAGGAAATGTGTCGTGTTTTATTTTTTAAATAAGTACCCACAGCAAAAATATTGTTCATAAAGATTTACAAAAAAAATCACATTTGCATTATTAGTCACTAGTCTACTATAGAGGTTGTAAGATTACCATAGCTCACTAAAAATTAACACGATTATTTTTTACCTTACTTTACTTTACTTTACTTTTACATACAAAAATAGAAAAATAATGAAACAAATAAGCACATTCTTTTGAGCTCCTCCTCCTCCAAATCTAGTAATGCGGCATCATCCCACACAATAGCTTGTCAGTGCACTGTGGTTCATCTGTCTGCTATATTGTAATTACCAGACACTTCACCCCCTCATCGAAAATTATTTTACCTTCTAGGATGTTCGAGACAGGGGGAAATCATACCGGTGGAATAAAGCCTTGCAGCTGCCACTGATAACTGATAAATCACTACAGAATTGATTGCATGTGAAGGTCAGTATAACAAATTTACAATTTCAAATGTGTTTACCGAACATGTAAAATTTACCAAACCAATTACATTTTTTAAGGTAGAGCAGGGGTGCTCAATACATCGATCGCGATTGACTGGTCGATCGCGAAGGGGTGTCAGGTAGATCGCGATGGAGGTTTGAAAAAAAAAAAAAAAAAATCACGTATTAGCGCTTTTTTACAGCACAGTATCGGAAGCACTTATACACAAGCGCGCACACATTTTCACACACAATGTGAGTCATTCTGAATCGCGATCTCTATCGCTGTGTAAGCGAGCAGTCTGCCCCCCCCCCGCCTTTCACGCTGTTCCAAAAAACAGCACATGGCCCCGCCACCGTGCCTAAATCCGAAGCACTGCCTCGCGAATAATCTACATTAGACAGTTTCTGTTTGTGTTTGTACACTTTATTTGACTGACCAGACGAGTGAAGGACTTCGCTTCAGAAGAAATAAAATATCACTTTCATTTAGAGAGAGAGGATTAATATTTTTTTGCAATGTCAAACTCAAAATGCCTTTGCTTGATTTGCCAGGTAGCCATTGCACTTCTATTGTGTTTGGTCGTTTGGGTGTACTAAAACCAAGTTTTAACCCCTAAGCCAACATGCCCCCCCCCCCCCAATACTAACATGATGTGTGTAAGTAAACATGTTTCAGTATTAAAGCCTAAAATCTGTTTACAACTAATGTTTTTTTTTATTTAGCAATTTGAATAATTTCAGTACTAAATCTTTCTCAAATTCATAATATTGGTAACTAATTGTTTACAAAAGAAAATAAGGGTTGTAGCACTTAATCAACCTTTTGTCCACAGACTTTATTATAAAGTTTAAACCATTAGCTTAATGATTTTTTTACCATCATTGTATGGCAGGAACAATAAACCAGTACCAAAATGAAAATGAAATGAAACCAGTACCAAATCAATACAAGCTGTTCGTCTGCTGCTTGTCTTAGAGCTATAGCATTTCTGTGTTCGAATCAGTAAGCTCACAGAACAGCTTTACAGACCAAAAACAGAGTTGTTGTATTTAACCAACAGTCTCTAAATGTGCCAGCCTGCATCCTCCTCGAAGGAAATAAAAAAAATCCTTTCAAATGCAGCAAAAATGTCAGCTGTGTAGATACATGAAGATATGTTCAGAGAAAGAGAAAGAAAGAAAAAAATCTCGTTCAATTAATTGCTGGGATGTAAAAAATTTTTTATATTTTTTATAATAATGACAAAAATATATTTATTATTTTTTGAAGCATGCAATGGTGTTTTTCTATGAAGGGGAGAAGATGACTGCACCGTATTTAAAGATGGATGGGGCCATGTATTGTGAGATTTAGGGTAACAAACTCCTTTCCACTCAGTGGGTCGTGGCTGGGTCTTCCAGCTTGACAATGACCCAAAACACACAGACAGGGCAACTGAGGAGGCATTTCAAGATCCTGGAGTGTCCTAGCCAGTCTCCAGAACTGAACACAATAGAAAGGAAGCAGAAACTAAATGTTGCTCAGCAACAACCTTGAAATCCCTGCTGTAGTGTTTGCAAACTTGGACAACAACTACCAACTACTATGTCTGACTTCTTTAATTGCAAAAAAGTGTTCTGTACTAAATATTCCTTTTTACTATTGTGTTAAATACTTATTTTAAGTAATAAGATGCAAATTAAGTGTCTACAATAAAATGATAAAGAATTACCTTGATGGGAAAACCTGCCAAATTGGCAGTTTATCAGTATAATCCCCCCCCTCAAGAAAAATAGCTGATAATTTTTTAAAACTCACAATTATGTAAATTTTATCTTCTTTTTTTAATTTTTGAGAAAAGCTTTTTTCAAGGATTTATATAAACATTTTGATAAAGTTTCAAGTCATCTTTATGCAAAGATATATGACATTTAAAAGCATTTACAAATGTAAACACTTTCAGTTGCTCGTTACTCATCATAACCGCTACAAAAAATAAAAGTAGTTCAAAGAGTTTAAAAATACTCATCAAATTAATGTATATGTGACTAATAAGAATGCCCTTCTATTTCAAACTATTTACCAAATATATACCAATAATTTATAAACTATTTACCAAATATTTACCCAATTGCTATAACTCCAAATAAACACAATGACTTTTACTTACCTTACAAGCTATGTCCATTGTGACACAAAAAAGCTGTAATTTTATGATTTTATATTTTATGTTAAATATGTTTTTCCCTTGTGTGTAGTATGTAGCAAATATAATATTCAATCATTCATTCATTTATTTATTATCTTCCACTTATTCCAGTACTGTTCGTGGGGGAGGGGGGGACTTTTGCAGATACGCTGGGCAGATACACTCAGGACCTGCCACCAATCTATCGCTGGGCATACTCACTCACACACACACAAACACACTCTATATGGGGCAATTTTGAGAATTCACTTTACCTTGAATCAATATATTTGGACTGTGGGAAGAAACCGGAGAACCCGGAGGAAACCCACACAGACACAGGGAGAACATGGAAACTCCACCCAGATTGGGGTTTAAACATGAGGTGAACTAACCACTAAGCCCCCGTCCCAAACAAAATGTTTAAATGTTTTTTATTTGTTGTTTTCAAAGTTTGGACTCTGCACTGAATTGTAAACCTGATCATATTGATATTTAAGCAGTAAAGGTCTAGGTACTGAAACAAGATCAAATAACCTTTATAATTGATAATACTGCAGCAACTGGGTTCAGAATTATCAGACTTGAAAGGACTACAAATGATTGCGTATTTGTTTTTGAGCAACAGTTAAACACGACGAAAAAATACCAATAAGGTAATCAATATTTACCAGACTCAGGGTTTTCCCAGAAGGCGGAGACTTTAGCCACATAAGGAAGGGATTTCTTCCTGGGACCAGAACGCAGCAAAACAGTGTCTCGCACCCGGATCACCTCTCCATCTCTCTGGACTCCTTCATAACACCTGCGTAATGCAGGTGACTCCTCACCCTGCAGGTTGGCACAAATGTAAATTATTATTTATATTATTTTATTATAACCTTATTTTTGGTTATTTATCAGACGTTTTTTATTCAAAGAACCTCACATGTATCCCAACTTGGTTGGGTTTAGAACATATGGTTGGCCATTTAAAACCCATGGAGCAATGAGGGTTAAGGGTCTTGCTCAAGGGTCCACATTGGTAACTTCAGTAGTCCGGGGATTTGAACCCCCAGCCCTCTGATTGTTAGTCCAACACCCGAACCACTGAGCTACCACAACTAATTTACAACAACAGACCAGGGAGAATGTTTTGGGCACTGGGATGTTACACCCAGAACAGGGCGCCAATCTATCACTGGGCACACTCACTCATACACACACACACACACACACACACACACACACACACTATGTGGGGCAATTTGGAGCATTCAATTTACCTTGATCCATGTTTTTGGACTGTGGGAGGAAACCAAGAAACCCACACAGACATGAGGAGAACATGGAAACTTTACCCAGATTGAGATTCAAACCTTAATTCCCCAGAGCTGAGAGGCCACAGTGCCGATCGCAAAATTGTACAGGTAAAATGTTGATACAACTTAAAATGATCCCACCATATGCAAAAACATGCAGATTATTTGGGCTCAAGAAAATGTTTTGGGAAAATCTTGTTTTGTTTTGGAACAATAGAATACTTCTATTGTTCCATCGCTTGTAAGATCCTTTGGATAAATGGATTTGCTTAGAGATTTGCTTTTGACATTTATTTTAATGTAATATTAAGAGCCATTTCAATAATTTGTAAATGTGTCAGCACTGCATAAGTAGGCGATTTAAATATTTAAATTATTTCTACCCAGTAGGCCTTTACTATACACTGGTCTCGCAAGACTGCAAGCCTGCTCCCAAGTGCAAGCTATACTTCCTCCTCTATTCATTTGCTAATTAGAAAGAAAGGCAACTTGAATACGCACCACTATGAATACCTCCTTTTCAGCTGCTTTACCCACAGGCAGCCAGCCATTAGTGGCACGTCGCCGACTTATCTTGGGTTGTTTGGTGCCTGGACTGCCATGGCTTGCTCCCAGCTGGCTCTCCTTCACATGGGGGCAGACGGCTGTTTCACGCATTGCAGGTCGTGAGCTGCCGGGTGACTTAGTGCTCTGTGGACACTCCCTGCCCACGCACGGTTGGACCTGTGGACGGCCAGTGTCGGGGAGAGGTAGCTGTAAGTGAGGCATGGGCTGGGTGGCAGCTGGTGTGCTGGGGATGGGGCAAACGGACAGTGGTAGGGAAGGAGGCATGGAAATTGAAGGGCTGTGCTTGTCCAGTGGGTAGGGATAGTCCTCTAAAGAAAGAGAGAAAAGAATAGTTTTATTCTCTAAGAAGGGAAAAAGACAAAATTCTCTCAGAAGTCAGACTTTTTAGTTTGGAATTCAGACTTTATAGCTCAGAATTCTGCCATTATGGCTCATGCTTCCTATTAAATTACATGTTTTTGTCATTTTTTTAACATCTCAAATGTTTTACCATTTACGGAGCTTGTTTGTAATAATACCATTTTCTTTTTAAAAAAGCATATAATTGTTGATGCATTGATACACACATAATATTTAATGATTTTTTAGTGTTGGATGTTTACCATTGTTGTGGCACTTTGAGATTTTACATAAAAAGAAAAGTGTGTTACAAATAAAATCTATTATTATTTTTATTATTATTATTATTATTATTATTATTACCACACTATACACCATTTTAACGCTTTACGGTTTAAGAAGTTATTTACTGAATTAGTAAAACAGTTACAACCCCGCGCAGGTTGTATCCGTGGGAGCGTTTCATCCAGCGTATGCAATCTTCTCCGCGTAGCCGTTCCCAGGAAACGCTCACCAGGCGCAAGCGGCATACGCATTCCCTCCCGCGTAGCTGATATACCCGGGGAAGACGAGCGTTGCTAACAGAAAGACGTGCCAAACATCTGGAGTGTTCCGAGCACCAGGGGTCGCCCATCGCCGACTCCGAACACCAGGGTCCTCCCGCCGCCGACTCCGAGCACCAGGGGCGCTCTCCCTGCCTCGCAGGTTGAGGGCGCCGATCCGGGCCCCGCAGCGAGATGGCGTGCTCCACGCTTCGTCAGCAGGGGGCGTCCATCAAGCTTCATCTCCAAAGGGATCCCCCCCCTTTCTCTGCGAGAATTATTTATTTATTTTTTAATTTATTATTATTATTTTTTCCCTTCATGGTCGCTTCCCCCTTTTGCTCGACCGTTGGGGTGGGGGTATGTCACAGGTGCCTGGGGCACCTGTCCCTCATTTGTGTATTTCATGGACTCCGTTGGGTGATTGGTTTATTTTGTGCACGTGACTGGGTGTTTTTTGTATTTAGTTTACGGTACAGGTTGTATCCGTGGGAGCGTTTCATCCAGCGGACCGGCGTACGCAATCTTCTCCGCATAGCCGTTCCCAGGAAACGCTCACCAGGCGCAAGCGGCGTACGCATTCCCTCCCGCGTAGCCGATATTCCCGGGGACGACGAGCGTTGCTAACAACATACATAGTTTGAATAGAGTAAGTGATATGAATAATAATACAGATGTATTATGACAGCTACAAATTTATATTATCCATGGTTTGAATGAGAAACGTCCATGACAATGTTTCTTGTGCTACCCACTTGCGCTAAATACACTAAATTGTGAGCAGCTGAGTAGATGCTGAGCTGAGTGGACAGTTTTCACCTCCCACCGGAGCCCGCTGCGGTCCGATGCAGAGCAGTAACCGATGCAAACCGTAATACACTGACATGCAGTCTTATCATCATTAAAGCAATGTCGTGGTCAACGTTGGCTGTTTAATAAGATTTAGTAGCTTTTGAATTGTAAATCGAAGTAGATACCACAACATTGTTTAAATGCGTTGTTTTAAAACGCAACATTTACAACCAAACCACAAGCAGCTTTACTGCTGTGATTTACTGACAATATGACACACAGTTTGAAAGTTTTAATAACCAAGTAAATAACAAACATTAAATCATTAAAATGGTGAATAAATGTGGTATTATTTAAAATAAGATCTGTAAACAGGAAACCATTTGGGACATCATTTATAGCGATCTATGTGTGCACAGTCCAAAGTAATAAAAAGTCAGAATTTTGGGATAAAAAATTAGAACTTTGAGATTAAAAGTCAGAATTCTAAGATACTTTTGCCTTTTTTTTCTTAGTACTGGCAGAAATGGGCTTCAATAACATATTCATTCATTCATTCATTATCTCCCGCTTATCCTCTATCAGGGTCGCGGTGGGATTCCCCATGCCCATCCAGGGGAGAACGTCTCGGGCGCTGGGCAGATAGACCCAGGACAGGGCGCCAATCCATCGCTGGGCTATATATATATATATATATATTTTTTTTTTGCAAATATAGTTTGTACTTATTATATATGCACATTTATTTAAATGACAAAAGTACAAAAACTTGATTTTTAATGTCCACACTGTACAACTGTCCATTTTTTAAATATAAACCACACACTTTAAAATAATGTTGGAATACCATCATGTTTACTACTGTATTACAATACCTTGTTGCCAATATGTTGCTAATGGGCAGTTTAGTCTTTGAACAGGCAAGTCAAACACATGTTTTCAAGAAAGCACTTTGTTGAAGCATAAGAAAAATGAGTCCTGGCATTGTCCTGCTTAAATATCAAGGTACGTTCAGGTACTTCTTACTTCAGTGGCAGTATATGGCTCGCTTAAAATCCAAAATATACCTCTGCATCAAAATCGCATTCATGCATCTGCATGTCACCCATTTCTACACCCTGCTACAGTGAGCTTTTGCTGATAAAGCAAGGTCCATTTGTGTTTTACAGAGAAAACTTTTAGAAAAAAAATAGAACAAAGGCTGTGATATTACATTAAAGAATGCTCAATGCATAGCAGTGTTGCAGGCTGCATTTCTTAAAGCAGCAAGGCTTTTCCAAAAAGTGCTCATACAACTACATTCATTATAATAGCATGCACATTCAATAGCAGCTTCTAGCCTTGCTCCACACCAGGCCTATTCAAAAGGATCTAATAAGCTCTTAGAAGTCAGTCCATTACAGCAGCTGCATATGAACTCAATTCCTATACTAGATACATTCAGCGGCAGATGTCACATAAAATTAAATAAAAATAGCCAAAAATCCCATTTGCTGAAGTTGAGGTGATGTTATATATTCTTTGTGTACCATACATTATATTATATTGTATATATTGTTTGTTCTGTTATTAAAATGATTGGTGTTAATGTTATTTATGGGGTTTCTTTTGCTTTTGCCAGATCTTTACTTCTACATGTCTTTTCAAAGATGTTTTAACTTGCGTTAAAGTTAAAACTTCTTTAACCGCTTTATCCTCTACTAGGGACACGGTGGGGTACCCTATGCCCATCCAGGGGAGAACGTTTTGGGTGCTGGGCAGATACGCCCAGGACAGGAAGCCAATCTATCGCTGGGCACACACTTACTCACACAGACACACTCTATATGGGGCAATTTGGAGAATTTAATTAACGATGATCCATGTTTTTGGACTGTGGGAGGAAACCGGAGAACCCTAAGGAAACCCACACGGACACGGGGAGAACATGGAAACTCCACCCAGATGGATTTGAACCGGGAATTCCTAGCACTGAGAGGCGAACGTGCTACCATGCCGCCTCTACACAGACTCCAAATACTCCAAATAGAATACCTTGGATTTTGTTTCTGCAGACTGATTAAAGTGACCACTGCCATAGGTGCCTATAACTGCAATATGTCAAGCAGAATTGTGGTGTGGTGTCTGTCTAACAATCTGCTCTGAAATCTATGGCACATTTCTATAGTGGTCTATAAAGCCATGTTCACAATAAATGCTGAGTTGATCTTCACTCTGGGTTAAAAATATCCTCGCTTGACATCAAGCTTCACTAAAGCATGCTTACTAATGAGACCATATGAACACCTCACACAAGCAGCTGAATATCTGTGATCTTGGATTAGTATCAGAGAGCCTTTGTTATGGCTATACATTAGTGTCACCTCAATTAAACATAATGTGAATGTAATTAAATGAGTAGTAATCTGCAGGCAAATGTGTGTTGTGCTGATTTTATGTCACTCACAAATGTGCATTGTGCCCTGCTTGCCAATTAACACTGGTTCGCATCGCAATAGAAATGTATTTTACATTATGTGTGACAACATTTTAACACACGTTATTACAACACACATGTTATTCAGCTCACACAGTACATTTTGCATTCCTCATTACACTGTGGCTTTCAGGTCTCTCAAGCCTATAACACATGGAACCATTGAGATGTGAATGTTCTTAAAAGGTCCAAAATCACAGGAACATTAAGCATCGCAACACAAATCAATTCCTACAACAAGTGCAAACTGGACTAGACAGATGGAAAAATGTAGGAAAGTTGACATAAGGACATCCATGTGGATGTACTGTAACACTCACAACCTAGTATTGCAACACAACTTTAACACCTCAAGAATACTGCAGTAAGTATAATCTTGATAATCCATCCATGCCCATCCACAGAAGAACATTTCAGGCACTGGGTAAATACACCCAGGACAGAATGCCAATTTATCGCTGGGCACACTCGCTCACAGAGATACATGCTAATATGGGGCAATTTTAAAGCATTCAATTTACCTTGAATCCATGTTTTTGGATTGTGGGAGGAAGTTGGAGAATCCGGAGGAAACCCACACTGACATGGTGAGAACAAGGAAACTCCACCCAGATTGAGATTTGAACCTGAAATCCCCAGCACTGAGAGGCGAACGTGCTAACCACTAAGCCACTGTGCTTCCCCAAGGTTAAAAAAATTAAATAGGCTTTCAAATGTCACAAATCTTACCCCACCAGAAATATTAATGCTAAAAGAAAAACATTCAAATATAATTTATTGAAACCAAAATCCAGACTTCATAAAGCTTTTCTCTATCCAAGGCAAGTCAACAGCGACAAAAATGAGTAAAGTTCCTTAATTTAGCTTCATGACACTTGTGAATGACAATTGTGGCAATACCACAGAGCAGCACACCAGCTACAGGCTTTAGTTTTCAGAGGAGTTTTTATAAACCAGGACATTTTAGAATACGATTTAGAATATTAAGTACTTAAGTAAATAAATAAACAGCCCAGATGTCCCTATCCCTAGCTACCTCATCTAGCTCCTCAGGAGGCACACCGAGGCATTCCCAGGCCAATCGAAAGACATAATTTTTCCATCTTGTACGTCCTCTGGGTCTTCTCCCAGTTAAACATGCCCAGAACAGCCCACTAGGGAGGCGTTCAGGTAGCATCCGGACCAGATGCCTGAACCACCTCAGCTGGCTCTTCTCGACATGGAGGAGCTGCGTCTATATCCAAGCCCCTCCCATATGACCGAACTCCTTACCCTATCTCCAAGGAAAAGCCCAGCCACCCTGAGGAGAAAACTCATTTCAGCAACTTGTACTCGCAAAAAAATGTTTGTGGCCATAGGTGAGGGTAGGAACGTAGTTTGACTGGTAAATTGAGAGCTTTGCCTTCTAGTATATCTCCTGCTTCACAAAAATGGACCGTGGCAGAGTCCACATCATTGCAGATGCTGTGCTGATCCATCAACCTCCGACTCAATCTTTCCCTCACTCGTGAACAAGATCCCTAGATACTTAAACTGGTCCTCTTAAGACATAAACTCATCTCCGACCTGGAGAGAGCCATCCACCATTTTCCGACTGAAATAAAAGTAAAACCAAAACTATAAAATGCAACAAGGCAGTATAAACCTGATGTAATATTTGGCCAAATTTTATCATATTCATGATACATGCAAGACAGGTTAATAGCTGCATTCCACTTAGCACTGTGTTTCAACTACAGAAGGAACCAGCACTCGCAGAGGAAACCTTTGCTGGTGGTGGCATGGTGGTGGGGAGGAGGGACGGAGCTGATGCACAGATGAGGGAGATTGATTAGTGCACCTGATGCGGCTCCGTCTGATTGTGCGTGCAGCTTTATAAGCTGTGACATCATGGGCCCGCGTGGGGAGAAATTCCATGGACCCGACGGGAGCGGGACTTTGGCAAACAAAACCAGGCCATTACAGCGGTATGTTAACTATATTTTAAATACTGTAATAAAGCCTGTTACTGTCGGAAGAAATTCTGTCTCCGGTGCTCATTCGCCTTATACAGAAACCACACAGAAAAACAATCCAAAGCACTGCCTCCCTGCCTCAAACTCAAGGATCTTTTTTGAGGTAACAGTGCTACCCACCAAACCACTATGGTCCCTCTCTTACATAAAGGCACAGAATACCTTAGCAGGATTCTATTTGTTTAAATTCTATCCCAGTGCCATCTCAGATGGCAGATGCAGATTCTGGACAGGATTCCAATCCATTACAGACTGACTGCTATCTGAATTATTAAAGAACACTCCCCGATTATATTGAATCCAGTGATTATTTGTACCAAATTAGATCAATCGTGGCATAGTGTGTTTAAGAAAATAAGATGGATGTAGGCGGCACGGTGGCTTGGTGGTTAGCACATTCGCCTCTCAGCGCTAGGGATTCCCGGTTCGAATCCCCATCTGGGTGGAGTTTCCATGTTCTCCCCGTGTCTGCGTGGGTTTCCTCCGGGTTCTCCGGTTTCCTCCCACAGTCCAAAAACATGGAACAAGTTAATTGAATTCTCAAAATTGCCCCCTGTAGAGTGTGTCTGTGTGAGTGAGTGTGTGCCCGGCGATGGATTGGCGCCCTGTCCTGGGTCTGTCTGCCCAGCGCCCGAGACGTTCTCCCCTGGATGGGCATGGGGAACCCCACCGCGACCCTAATAGAGGATAAGCGGAAGATAATGAATGAATGAATGAATGAAAGATGGATGTAAGGCAACAATGCAGACGATTAGTGAATTGAAGTAAAATGAATTATCTTTATGATCCCAAAATGGGCAATTTGTTGTAAAGCCATCAACAGACTAAACTTACATACACACAGTGTTGGACGAGCTACTTGTAAAGTGTAATGAGCTACGCTATTAGATATTTGACAATAAAAGTAGCTTCACTACACAAAAGCTACCACCCATAGAAATATAGCAAGCTGAGTTACACAAATATGGCACATTAACACATGTATTAATAAATAAATTAACTACTCACTACATTACTTACTTCACATTGGTACCAACCAGATGCCAGATGAGTACAAAATGACAGTTAGATAAACTGATTAACACATTTATTTAAGAGCAGCTGATGGTTTAACACAAAATAAATTATTATCTGTATCTAATTCAGTCTGTATTAGAACTGGAATTTATTAATAAAAACGCCTACCTACATGCTAATTTAATTTCACAATGATTCATACTACATAGAAGCTTTAAAAAGACACTTTGATTACTTTGAGACAGTGGATAAATTCTTAAAACAGGTTAGTACAGCCACCTTTGTAGACGTTTCCCACTGCGGACCAGCATAATTTTATATTTGTTACATGATGTTATTTTTTCGTTTTCACTCTTTTCTGACACCTGTTACATTATTGCCTTCTACAGCAGAGAAATGAATGAGCCAGCTGAATGTGGGTTCTTAGGTTGGTGTTAAACATTTTAGATGTAGACAACAGTTTTGATAAAGGATCACAAAGCACACATTTTTTTCCTCTGAAGATTTTACAGGTATGATTTTTTTGCCTGATAAGGCCATGAGATGTGACATTATTGGACTGCACTTCTCGCTTTTTTGTTTTTCCCTCCCTCTCTTGTGCTGTGTGTGTGCCGCTCTGTCTGCTGGTTACACTGCCATATGTGTGCGCATGTTTCGACACACGCATACACAGCACAAGGATGAAGAAGAGCAAGAACAGAAGTCTACTCACCTCAGGCCTTTATCTGTAAATGTTCGCTCTGTAATTCCAAAACCAAATTGTTGTCGACCTCTTACACCCGACATTTAACACCAACCTAAGAACCCATGTTTAAGTGAATCATACAATTCCCTACTGCAGTAGCCTATATGAAATATATGTGCAAAGTTATACCCTACAGTTTACCTTAGTGTTATAAATGAGTGAAAATAACATATAACATGTAAAATTATGCTGATCTGCAGGGGAAAACACCTACAAAGGTGATCGTATTAGCCTGTCTAAGGGTTTATTCACACTCTCTGATGAAAGTGTCCATTTAAATCCTACATTAAATATTTTATAATTGTAAAATTACATTAGCATAGCGTAGCGTAGGTGTTTTTATCAATAAGCTCCAGTTATTCAGATGGAATATGTATGTAGGCGGCACGGTGGCTTAGTGGTTAGCACGTTCGCCTCTCAGCGCTAGGGATTCCCGGTTCGAATCCCCATCTGGGTGGAGTTTCCATGTTCTCCCCGTGTCTGCGTGGGTTTCCTCCGGGTTCTCCGGTTTCCTCCCACAGTCCAAAAACATGGATCAAGTCAATTGAATTCTCAAAATTGCCCCATATGGAGTGTGTCTGTGTGAGTGAGTGTGTGCCCAGCGATGGATTGGCGCCCTGTCCTGGGTCTATCTGCCCAGCGCCCGAGACGTTCTTCCCTGGATGGGCATGGGGAACCCCACCGCGACCCTAATAGAGGATGAAGCGGGAGATAATGAATGAATGAATGAATGAATATATATATATATATATATATATATATATATATATATATATATATATACATACATACATTTTCTGTGTTAAACAGATGGCACTTCTTCAATAAATGTAATAAACGGTGTACCACACTGTCATTTTGCACTGATCTGGCATTAGGTTAGTACAACGTGAAGTATCTAAGAGTAGTTAATGTAGTTTTGCCATATTTGTGTAAGATAGCTTGCTATGTTTCTATGGGTGGTGGTAGCTTTAGTGTAGTAAAGCTTAATTTATTGTTGAGTAACGAATAGCTTAGCTAAGTACATTTTACATGCTTGCCCAACACTGCTTAACATTTTTTAACTAACATTATATTTACACAACATTTAACGTTTCAGTGTTAAAGCACATATTTCTTACCTGAACTCATTTGTGAAATTTTTAATGATCCCCCGCCAATTTGCAGGAGCAAAACTCCTCGTTTATTTTGTAACTTAAACTGAGCTTCGTCTGAACTCAATTGATCTGTTGTTTTAAGAGACATTCTTTTGTTTTATCGCTATGTCAACCACTACTCTCAATGTTCTATTACATTCTGTGGACAGTAGAGTATTTATAAAACAGAAAACAGAGTTTAATGGTAGCTTTGACATACTTTAGGTGTATTAACTTACTTCTTTTCTCTCCCACAACTTTATTTAGTCCAAGTGAATCCAAATTAAGTAATGATTTTATTTAGCAATTTCTCATGACTTTTATGATAGCCAAAAGCTACTTCTGAATAGAACGGAATAGCAGCTTCTTTATGAACTTGCATTTTTTCTGTCTTACTCTTGTGTTTTGTTTTGTTTTTAAATCATACTGCAGAGCAAACCTCTGCTTTTCTCAGACATATCCTGCAAATTGTTTCTTCTTTAGATGATATCCCTACTTGATCAATGTAACTACTGGAAAATTATTTGTACTTGTAATTAAATGTAATTAAACTAATAGCTTTTCTACATGACACAGCTATCATCCATCACTGTGACTAAACTACACAGTTATTGAGATATTAGTGATGCTTTGTTTACATATAGACCCTTTCCAAAAAAATTTTATATCATGGAAAAGTTGATTACCATAATTCAATTCAAAAAGTTAAAATTTCATAGATTATATATTCAGGGCCCACAATTTAAATAAAATAAATTCAAGCATTTATTTGTTTATTTATTTATTTTATTATTATTGTTATTATTTATTCATTCATTCATTCATTATCTTCCGCTTATCCTCTATTAGGGTCGCGGTGGGGTTCCCCATGCCCATCCAGGGGAGAACATCTCGGGCGCTGGGCAGATAGACCCAGGACAGGGCGCCAATCCATCGCTGGGCACACACTCACTCACACAGACACACTCTAAACAGGGCAATTTTGAGAACTCAATTAACTTGATCCATGTTTTTGGACTGT
>JAFMOD010000299.1:3185765-3208228 GCA_019802435.1 Corydoras maculifer | reverse complement strand
GGACAAGACTCTACTTGACCAATTCCACCTGACGCACCCCCAATGCCCTGCTCCTCGACCCCGAGGCAGACCACCCCGTTCCTCTTCCCAAAGAGGTAGACCTTCCCATTCCTCTTCCCAGAGAGGTAGACCTCCCCGTTCCCTGCCCGGTAGACCTAGGGGTCGTCCCTACTCCCAGCCCCCTCCAGAGGTACCTCTTCACCGTCCCATCCGGCCCCTGATGTACCTCCTCCTCTGCCCACGCCTCCTCCCGAAGTACTGGTCCTGGTACTCAAGCAACGCACGTGATTTACAGCGAGTGCTCCTGTGATCCCGCTGCCGATCACCTACTCGTTCATGTGCCGCTCGGTCGCCGCTGTATCACTGTTTTAATAAAACCTCCGTTGTTACTGCATCTACGTCTCCTCTGTTCCCTCTGAACCAGACGCTAACAATGGGGGTACCTCAAAAATGCAACACGGTTTATGAAATTTATGGGGAAATTGCTATACGTTATTCTATAACAAACACAGGAGTTCTCTAGACCTAAGCTCAGATGAGATGGTAAGAATTACGATGGAAATGTGTTTCGGTGTGTCCATGTTTTATGTTTGTTTAAAAAAAAAAAAAGTAAAATGATTTGCACAAAGTCAGGTCACCCTAGGGATATTTTTTTTCCAAGAAATACACCGCTGCTCCCAAAACATTTTTGATAACTACAAAAGATTTGATATTCACAATCATTTCAATTTGTTTGCTTTGGAACAACATGTCACTTTCATCAGACAAGTCACCAATCAGTCCACATAAAATTTTAGCGAAGAAAAAATAAAATAATAACAGTAGGGAAAATCTAGTTATTTAAAACGGATTCCTCCTTAAATAGGTGACTTATGTTGTTTACACTTTAAAGTCGCTCTGAATAAAAGTGTCTGAATTAAGGCTACTATGTAAATGTGAATGTAATGGAATACTGGACCAATCTTATTTTGCCTACTGCTCCATATCTCTTTAATTTGAAAAGTACTTTGTCAAACTTCTGTTTTGAAATCTATTAACAGGTGTAAAGCAATAACACACTTGAGGTTGTGCATTATTGTGAATAAATCACGGGAAAGAGGTGTTATTGTGCGCAATCGCGTAGCGTAATCTAGTCCAGGTTTTGAAGTAAGTGCTGATCACTGATTACCAGGTTTCCGGTTTGCTCTAACAATCAAAAATGGCCATCTAGTGGCCAAATTACAGCACACAGTTTATAAAAAAAATAGAAAATGTATTTCACGCATTGATATGAATGTGAAGTGGTCAGAGGTGTGCATTATTTTGTCTTGGCTGTACAAAGGGCTCAGCCAATCTGATTTAAGGACTGGAACTACCCGTTTTATAAATAGGATTGACGTGTGGGCTAGTCACTTCATAACTGCAGTGCTTTGTCTTAAACTGCTTCTGAAGTATGCTTTGGTCATGTCAGAGACTACAGTAGACAATGATCAATGATGAAGTCCAGGCTTTCTAACACTGCTCATTGCATCATGAAATTTTAAGACAACCAAAACATTTCAGTGTACAGTGAAGAGTCAGGAATGCCAGAAGTGAAAACAAAAAACATCCCCAAAACATTTATGCGGCTTTACCATGTATGACTGTATGGATTGTACTGTTTTTATGGCTATGCTTTGTTTTCTGTAAAAGATTCAATGATGTGCTTTCTCAAAAGAATTGTGGCTTCCTAGATAAGTTGCCTTTGTGTCAACAGTGGGGTTCTGCTGGGTCTCCTACCACAATGTTCCAATGTTCCACATTATTTTATTTGAAGGATATGACTCTGAGATTGGCGGCATGGTGGTTTAGTGTTTAGCACGTTCACCTCTCAGCGCCAGGGATTCACAGTTCAAATCCCAATCTGGTGGGAGTTTCCATGTTCTTCCCGTGTCCGTGTGGTTTTCCTCCGGGTTCTCCGGGTTTCTTCCCACAATCAAAAAACATGGATCAAGGTCAATTGAATTCTCCAAATTGCCCAGCGATAGATTGGCGCCCTGTCCTGGGTGTATCTGCCCAGTGCCCGAAACGTTCTCCCATGGATGGGCATGGGGAACCTCCCCGCGACCCTAGTAGAGGATAAAGCGGAAGATAATGGATGGATATGGTTGCTGTCATATACACTTATTAATGATGCAGCTCATAAAAGATATGGCATCATTCGGATATTTATAAATTTACTTGTTGCATTAAGATTATCAACAAGTGCGGTTTTCACATCCTCTTACAAATATTTGGTTTTATTTTCCCTATGCTCACTGTGGTACACAGACACAGACAAGAGCGAGTTAATTTTTCTCTCTTTAAAATGCTATCAATGTAGAAATGACTTTCTACATTGTCAGAATGATTCTGAAATCTAAACATTTCTTCCAATTTTAAATCAGTGTAAATGACTATTTCCATCTTATTTCTGGTTTTATAAAAAATCTTAGAAAAAAGAATCTTAGAATATTTTTAATCTAGTAAAGTTAGTCAGTAAAAATAATAGATCTTTATTTGAATTTATCCATCCATCCATCGTCTTCCGCTTCATCCTATATTAGAGTCATGGGGGGGGGTTCCCCAAGCCCATCCAGGGAAGAACGTTTCGGGCACTGGGCAAATACACCCAGGACAGGGTGCCAATATAACGCTGGGCACATTCTCATTCACACAGACACGCACACAGACACACTCTTTATGGGGCAATTTGGAGAACTCAACTGACTTCATCCATGTTTTTGGACTGTGGGAGGAAACTGGAGAACCCGGAGGAAACCCATGCGAACACGGGGGGAACATGGAAACTCCACTCAGATGGGGATTCGAACCAGGAATCCCTAGTGCTGAGAGGTGAACGTGCTAACCACTAAGCCACCGTGCCTCCCCATTTTAATTTAATTGTTAAATAAACATCCAAGAAAATAATAAAGTAACCTTTTGTTTGACTGCATTTAATGAAGTCACAACATAATTGGGTATTTTATAAAACGGGTAGTCCGGTCCTTAAATTTGATTGGCGGAGCTGTTTGTCCAGCTGTTACATTTTTTTCAATAATGCACACCTCTGACCGCTTCACATTTGTATCAATAATATTTTTATAAACTTTATTTTGGAATTTGGTCATTAGATTAGCATTAGCAGTATTTGATTTAAAATAACTGGAAAACCATTAACCAGTAATCAGCATTCACTTTACAGATTGGACAAGATTTGTCATGGAAGACCAGTTTATTAACAATTATGCTTTTAATAAACATTATTTGAATAATAAATTGAATAGTTGAACCTTGAATTAAATAATTACAATCTTATTTTTTTATCATTATAGTGTGTTTGTAACTGTTTTCTAAATGTAATATGGCACCCGAGGTTGTGATTTATTGTGAATAAATCACAGGAAAGAGGTGTAGCAGCACTCCACTACCCGATGGCCTAATAACACCTCTTTCCTGTGATTTATTCGCAATAATAAATGCCCTGTTGTGTCTTATTGCTTTATAAAAGTCCCTTTTAGCCAGGCACATGCAACGTTTGGCCCGCAGGCCATCAGATTCCAAATGGCCCAAGCTTATTATATGTTATTTATGGCTCGCTAGCTCTGTCAGAAAAAAAATAAACAGATTAAAATGTAATTTCACCATTATAGTGTCATTCTGATACTAGTCGTTTCTGCCTCAGTGCCTCTGGCAGATTTACTGGACCTATGGTCCGATTTTCATATGCCGCTAGGGGCAGCAGAGAAATGCTGATTTTGATTATTTCTCATTAGCCGGTGATAAAAACAGATGCATCGGACACAACGACTGATTTTTTAAGAGGCGCTGCTTGACCTTAAACTTAAATTTATCCAATTTAAGTTATTCTATACCGTTTGTTTAATGTTATTTGACTTTCCAGATATTAAAGAATTTTGTCTTTAGAGTTGTTCACGCTTGAGCGGCTTATGTTAGGTTACATTGTGATTTTAAAATTTAAAGAAGGTAATTGTGACAATGAAAATTGTTTTATAACAGTGCATGAATTTTGTGGTAAAATATATATATATATATTTATAAAAAGAAACTATAGGCCCCCACAGCATCTTCATTTTATCGAATTTGTCCCTCTTTGCAAAATGTTTGGCCATCCCTGCTTTTAGTAATTAGCACAGAAAATGATAATGAATGATAGTCCAAAAAAGATCAGCTCATCCTTCAGACTAACAATCATTAGTCCTACAAGGTTTTATGTCTTGTTTGAAACCAGTAGAATGCATCTATTGCAATGTGCCAATGAACGAAAAAAAATCTCATGCCAATAAAAATAATCCGCACCCAAGCCACCTGTTTCAATTATTCAAATTCAAACCGGCACTGGAAAAAAAGCAGTAACGAGACATACAAGAGTGAATACTTCAGGATAAGATGGATGTCATCAATTTCAAGCCATTTTTTGGCTCTTGTTTCCCAGTTTGTGTTGTAGAATGTGTAGTGGTGGGCTGTAGGCCTTGAGGTCTGAGTGAGCTCACTGTTGCAGTTAAGTGTTGAAATATATTTAGATCCAGCTGCTAAAACTGATTGAGGCTAGGAACAGTTGATCGAGTTACAGTGAATATAATATTCTATTACGTGCTAATTAACACGGTAAAAGAATTACCAACATTTATGGGTTTACTCAAATTCTGCAAGCCACATTTCATGCATTACATAATCACACATACATAGTATATAGTTTCAGTAGAGATTTCTACTGAGGGCGTGTATGTGGATGCTGTGTATCAATTAAAATGGGCAGTTATACCTGACTGTTTTTAAACAGCTAACAACACAGAATGAGAACAACCACAGGTTCCTTAACGCTATTCACCAAGCAGCATTACAATAACCATCTTCTCATTTCATCATTCACCGGCACATAAAAAATGTAAGTCGCATTATTTTTAATATTATAGACCATATGAGCAGTAGACTTTGAAGGGTATTCAATTACTAATAAACTAATTGAAGGATCTGAAAGATTTATGTATGGTCCAAACATTTAAACCTGAATTTAAAAGTCAACAGCCAGATCTACAAATAGAATTAAAAGAATAATCTATAGTGTTATAGATTTTTTGACTATGGTCCACATGGCTATTATTAAGCATTATGTAACATATTTTTAGCAATATCTTATTGTTGGGTATAACAAAACTGGGAAATCCAGCCTGTCTTGAGGTTTTGTACCATACATCAAAGCATTTTAGTAAAAATTGGTTGATACCAGGGATGAGACGATTCAGTTTAACTATTAAATAACGTTTTGGCAATGAATCAATTTATTAAATCGTAAGAGCGCCTCATCATCATCATGGTGACATTAATATGAAAAATACATATAATGCTAGTAGTCAGAACTTTAGACAAAATGGCACAATTCGCCCAGAATAAAAATAAAATGAAAATGCCCGTATGGACTTTAAAAGACACAAATTATATTCACAAAATAATGTAATGTATATCACAAAATAATGTAATATTTAGCAGAAGCCCTGTGTTGTCTTTTTTGATGACATTTTTTTTTTGTGTTGACATTAAATTAATAACAAATAAAAAATGTACAGTGTTCCTGTGAATTCTGACACTTCTTTGTTAATTGTAATTATTGCATGGTAATCACATAATCATGATATGGCATTAGCATGATTATTACATCAAAATCTGTAATCGTCTCATCCCGAGATGTACTCTTCTTCTATTGAGATGTTCTTTACACTGTGACTAACTCTGCCATATTCTTCCAAAAAGATGGTAGCAAAATATACTGTATAATAGCATTTATCTTACCCATTTTGATTTTGTGGCTGCAGCTGGAGCATCCGGTATTGAATGAGCAACCTCTGCTTGCAATAGGCTGAGAGGCTCTACAGGCGTAACTTCCAATCCTACAGGCTTCTCCATAACAGGATCCGACCGAACTGCAGCACACTGGATGAGGAATTCCTGAAGGGTGAGATACTGGGGAGGGCAGTAGTTTGGGTCTTTGAATTTTAGTGGGACACAATGTTAGGGGGGGTCCATTTGTTGGAGTCCGAGGCCCAGGACTCTTACTAACAGGGAGAGAAGATGTTCCATGATGGGCTATGTGAACATAGTAACCAGGATAACATGAGTAAGGATGAGGGCCGATGCTCAAGGCTGGGTGAGATAGTGCATGAGGGGAAGGAAGAAATCCTTTCACAGATGACAACGAATGTTCCTCTGGTTCCGAATAGGCTTTCTGTCCAAGAAAGAGGGCTAATCTATGACAATATTCAACAGATCTGTCCTGAGAACAGCAGTAACAAGAATTTACATCAGTCATGGTTTTCTCTTCTTTAACAGGCTTTAAGGAGTAATTCAGCATTGACCTGCACTGATATCCAGGTCTAATGAAGCCAGGACCACCTGAACTTTCTTCCCATAATGTCTCGGTATGAAGAGCTTCCTTTTTGCAGAGATCACAGCACTGCTGTGATAGTTGTGACTTGGACTGGCATGGTGGACTATGGTGCAGTCTTTTGGTCTTTGTCTGAAGATTTTTTGTCCGAGCTCCTCCACCGCTCGATTTTGCATCCGTTTTTACCCGCCGTTTAGCTGCAGACGAGGTGCTAGTTAACTTCAAAAGGGCCGCTGCGTTTAACCCAGCGAGGCGTCTAGGAGTCGGACTGTTTAGGCTTTCCTGCTCCAATTGTTTAGTGTCTGTCTTTGACTTTTTGGGTTTTTTAGAACTGGTACTTGCCTCCTTCTCTGATGTTTGCCCACGCTTTCTGCCTTCCGGCTCTTTTTTAGAACTGTCAGTTTCTCCTTTCAATAGTTCATTATCCCCCTTTGAAGAGTGTTGTTTTTTGGATATCTGGGGATCCTCTCGAAACAACAACAGGCTATTAACAGCTTCTGCATTAAGGGAGGCCAGCCGTCGCTTGCGTGGCTCCAGAAGTTGAGTATATAAGGCAGATTTGTCTCTTTTGGGTTTGCTTTTTGGTGTGAGTATTGGTTTGCAATCTTTGCAGGTTTTCTTGTGACACTTGCAACATTTAGGCTGTTGCTTCTTTAACTTCTTTTTCTGTTTCACTTTATTTCTAGATGCAGATTTCATGCTGACCTTACAAGTGGCACCCTCTTCTATGCGAGTCAACAGGACGCAACAGTTTAAGGAACCCACTTCATTCATTCCCAGTCTTCCTCTGAGCGGATAAAGTTTCCGGTCACTGTCTGCAATTTGCTCCTTTATCTTCTTAATCTTCTTTCTTTTAGATAATTGTTTCTTAGTCTTCTTTTCTTGCACTGGACACTCTAGCCAGGCTCTGCCCATGGTTTCAGCATGTATCTTGCTGTTTACCTGCTCCTTGGATTCACTCTGATATTTACATAAAGAGTTCCTTCGCCTTGCATGGGTCATTACAATCTTCCACGATGTTCCTAAAGAGGGGAGAAAAGAAAATGTGCAAACTCAGAAGTGTTGGTGGCATGCGGCATGCAGGCCTGTGTATATAATGATTGCTTCATTCAAGTTACTGTCTTTTTTCTGACCTTGGACAGTGGGAGATTCAATCAATATGGCTGACAACGCAAAGCAAAAACAGATGCATTATCTTTATTAAAACGGTATGTGTTCTTTGTGGTGATTTTCTTCATTTAAGTTTCTCTAAAATTATTATTTAATATATGCTTTCACAAACTTTAAAACAGACATGCAGCATTGATGCATAGTTTGTTACTCACCGTCACATTACTCATTAGACTTTATTTATCCTGCCATGTTTGGAAGTTCTTTTGTATTGGCTGCTATTTGCCTTGTTGACTGTTACTTGGCTATTAGCAAAGTAAACGACATTTACTGATGGCACATTTACTGAATTATGTTGTGTTGCATCATTTTTAAGCTGATTTAATGTAATATTGGTTGTCTTAACAGTATCCTAATCCTAGCTGAATAATTGAAGAAGATCTTATGGCTTTTTTCCTCAACTGTAAAATATCAGATTGTTGTGTGTTTGAAAAGAGTTTGCTGCATACTGTGCATTAATAAGAAATGACATTTGTTAAAAAAAATTTTAAACTTTATTTTATTTGAAGGATATGCCTCTGAGGTTGGCGGCACGGTGGCTTAGTGCTTAGCCTCTTCATCTCTCAGCACTAGGTATCCCCGGATCCCAATCTGGGTGGAGTTTCCATGTTCTCCCCGTGTCTATGTGGGTTTCCTCCAGGTTCTCCAGTTTCCACCCACAGTCCAAAAACATGGATCAAGGTTAATTAAATACTCCAAATTACCCCATATAGAGTGTGTTTGTGTGTGTGTCTGTGTGAGTGAGTGTGTGTCCAGCGATAGATTGGCGCCCTGTCCTGGGAGTATCTGCCCAGCGCCTGAAACGTTCTCCCCTGGATGGGCATGGGGAACCCCCCCCTGCGAACCAAGTAGAGGATAAAGTGGAAGATAATGGATGGATGGATGAGATTTCACAACAATGTGAGTGCCATTTTTAGCATTGAAACAAATTTAAAATGTTCAATTAAAGAAATTTTCTAATTCTGATTAAATGATATAATCCAGTCTAGGATTTAAAGTGGTAAATTTGATTTTTAAAAAAATTCAAAAAGGCAGCATGGCTTAGCACATCCACCATTCAGCACTGGGAATTCAGGTTTAAAGCCCGATCTGGGTGGAGTTTCCATGTTTTCCTCGTGTCTCTGTGGACTTTCTCCAGGTTCTCCGATTTCCTCCCACAGTCCAAAAACATGGATTCAAGGTAAATTGGCTGCTCTAAATTGCACCCAATATAGTGTGTATGTGTGTGCAAGTGAGTGAATGTGTGCCCAGCAATGTATTGGCATGCTGACCTGTGTGTATCTGCCCAGCATCCAAAACATTGTCACCTGGATTGGCATTAAGAACACTCTCTGCAACCCTAGTTGAGGATTAAGCAGTCAAATAATGAGATGAAATATTTTTTATATTTTTTATATATTGAGATATCTTTAATCCCCCCCCCCCCCTAAAAAATAAATCTGGAGTATCTTGATCCCAGTAAAAGGATAGATGCAGGCTTCAAAAATTGTTTACTAATTTAAAACGATTTAAATACAAATATAACATTAGTATGAGATAAAGTAACATTTATTATAGCTGCATTTTGTTTGATTAGGCACTTGTGAATAAAATGCTTTCTATTATTTGCTGTGAATCAGACTGTTTTTAAAAGAAATGAAAATAAAAGCGATGTCTTTCCAAATGAATTAATAAAGAAAGAAAGAAAGAAAGAAAGAAAGAAAGAAAGAAGCAAGTAAGAAATAAGGACACAGGGTATTCCACCTGTTTCACACATCTGGTAGTGTATGCATTATTTTTAAGTAAATAAAAGTATTTTTAATCTCCCAAACTTAATGAAGATAGATAGATAGAGATAGATAGAGAGAGAAAGAGAGAGAGAGATACATAGAAAGAGTGTTAAAATAATTTTCTATATTATTTAACAAATTTAACAGCCATAACGTGTTAAAGCACTTAACCCTATCAGAATTAAATAAATAGCTATTCTTTAATCACATGTCTGTGTCCTGTGTATAAGAGCAAGTCAGGGCACATTCTAAATAAAGCTCACTCTTTTCTGTATGTGTACTACACAGGATTTAAAAAATACAAAGCTTTAGTGCTCCAGCCAGCGAACAAATTATGATTTGAACCATATGGGTGAAAGCATTTTTTGTCCATGGAATTGAATTTTATTCCCTTGTGTAACATGAATTGATTGTTTTTGCTATTTTAGTCCTTTAAAGACATTGTGGGTTTACAAAATTATATTATGCACCAAAATACATAAACTTATGCAGAATCTCATAACCCTTATGAATTAAAAACAGGCTCGCTGATTAACTTCTTAACTAAGGATGCATTTTAACGTAATGACAGTGATCAAGGCCATTAATGGCCAAAACCAATGTTCAAAGTGATAAGAGGGTGCAGGCTGAGATCTAATACTGTTGCATTTGTCCAGAATGTCACAATATTGGCATTACTAATACATACAAACACAGCATAATAATGTTAGATGATATTGATGACATACAAGTTTCTTTTGAGGTACTTTGTGGTGGGTTTTTGGAGTGATGGCAGTACAATAATTAAAGCAGGAATGACTCCTGATTTAACTCTATCAGATAATGCGTACTTTAGAAAACTCAACATGCACAGAAAACTAAAGCTGTACTAAAGCGCTTTAGCAAAACTATCCAGCAAGCCAACTGCAGATGGCCATTACAGACTTTAATTGGCCATTAAGAATTCTCAGAAATATACTTAGAGGCATAAAGAAATATGAACATGTACTGAAACTTGTATTCCACGAAATAAATCATATTTTTCTAAATTGTCATTATTTGTTACAAACTACTTTTATTCAGTCAGGCATGACAAAAAAACATTCATGAATAGTTATTTAAATGCATTCTACAGCATGATGCTCTTAGACAAGACGGTTTAACTGCAGGACCTGAACATGTATTTTAGAGAGGACTTAGATGACTGCTAGATAATAATGAATTTAGATAAATAATATACACAGTGGATTTGGGGTTAGCAAGTTTGCCTCTCATCGCTGGGAATCTAGGTTCGAATAACAATCTGGGTGGAGTTTCCAGGTTCTCCCCATGTCCAAGTGGGTTTTCTGCAGTGGAGGATCAAGCGGAAGATAATGAATGAATGAATAAATGAATATATTATTTAGAGACTTAGATATAAGAATGTAAACATATTTCCCACCAGTTAAAAGACTCTGACATCATGCAATGATCAATATCTTCAAATAAAACAGGCCTCTAATGGTCTAATCATTATTAGTGTTTACATACTGACCTAAAACTCTTAACAATGCATGTGTACTAAAATATTCACATGCAAAAATACATGGGAACACCCAATCCTGAAACATGTGGATATCACAGTGATGGGTTTGCAATCATTAACTCGAGTTTATCACCATCTGAGCAGTTTTAACACTGGTGTGTTGTGTTAAAGGTGAACATTCAAATACAGCCTCCCAACAAACTGGTTATGTTTCCACGAAGTCACTACGAATCGGGTTCTGCTCAAGGTTATTCCACATTCTAGCACACCGAATTGCTATTCAGCTGAAATCCTTGAACTTGACACATTGATTGGACTATCACAGAAGTCTACTCGAGTTTCATGGTGATATACGGCTTCTTTGCAAATGAAAAAAAATTTTTTGCGAATGTGGAAATGTTGGCAAACTCTTTCGGGGTGCATTTGGGGTGTTGTTGATGGAAGGATTCCCAGATGGCGGATGAATGAACGGCTCTGCTTTGGTGTCTACTGAAGTATTTGGAGCGTGCTCCTTGACAAAGTCGCCTTGTTGGGTGATGCTATTTAAACAGACATTAGGTTCGAACCCGGAGCCGGTGGATCTCCCGATGTGGACTAATGCGCTCGACCCCGAGGACACGACGTAGGTGACAACAGTATAAGAGCCTGAGGTTTTTGCACTGAACCTGAAAATGAATCAGAGGAGCTTTGAATGCGCCGAGCAGCAGCCTGCTGAGCGCTGAGCTCACAGGGCGTAACGCGGACTCAAACCCGCTTTAAAAACCGCTCGGGGCTTCGTCCACGCATCAAACCGCAAACTAAGTCCGCGGGAGAGAGACAGAGAGACATAGAGAGAGAGCGAAAGGCGAAAGAGAGAGAAAGCACGATTCTATTGCTCTTTGGTGGCGAGACCGAGTCCAAAAATGCGAGGAGCGAACCGAAACGCCACTTAATTGTCGAAGCCTGACTCGTCAGCGCTAAACGAGCCGCTTCGCGAGTCCACAAGCGAATCGAGCAATTAACAAACCAGCATTAAACCCACTAATTACCGATATACAGCCCGTGCATGTACACAGCGTTGCGATCGGACGCACCCCCCACCTCCCAACACCCAACTACAGACGGGCGATCGCACACGAACCGAAATAAAAGAGAACAGTAAGCCTCGGTTTACCTTGCAGTCCGCTCTTCGGATCGGGCGAGAAACTGGGAGAAGCGTCACATTCGGAAAGCGAATCGAAATCCCGGGTGTGGGGGGTTATTAGCAGCGAGATCGATGCTAAGCAGAGAAACGAAACGCGGAGAGAGCAGCAACAGCAGCTGACAAGACGCGGTGGAAGCGGTGACCTACTTCCGAAGTAGCACGCTGACGATTATATTCCTGCTCTGCCGTCGCGCCGGGACTCGGCTACTAACGCACAACTCACATAGTTCAGAGAAGGATCGCGACGATCGTCTTTGCCATCCAGTATGATTGAAGAACCGGGCTCATCAAAGCTCCTCGGCTCTTCAATGTTTTCGACGTAATCAAAGGAACGAGGCTGTTACGTAATCGGCTGTCAATTCAACCCTCTCTCTGATCTCTCCTGACAGTGAAGCTCTAGATTCACTCATTGGTTTCAGCTAGATCCAGAACCCAGGCTTCTCCTCCACAACAAACTGTAAAGAAGCCATGCGGGAGTCCATGCAAAACCTATTCAACAATGCAAAGCTCTGGCTTGAGCAGCAAACCCATTCCCGGCTTCTTGAGTAGAAACCTTGCTGAAAATAAACAGAACTGCCTACACTGGTCTGTGCTGGTTTGTGTTGGTCAGTACCAGTGGTGGCTGGTGTGTAGAGGGTAGAACACTTCATTGCTGGGGAGAAGAATCCTTTATTTCTTTGATAGGAGTCATTGGGGATTGAGCCAGTCCCCAGCACTCAGTGGGGAAAATATAGAGAAATATAGTGGACAGGTCACCAGTCCAACACGGGGAAGACACATTCATAAACACATTAATATGTCAGTAATTTACAATAGTGTGTGATTACAAGATTGGGTATGGAAACCTGTTTCTTTATACTTCCGAAGTAGCACGCTGACAATTAAATTCCTGCGCTGCTGTCACAACAGGACTTGGCTACTAACACAACTCACATAGTTCAGAGAAGGATTGCAACGATCGTCTTTGCCATCCAGTATGATTTGAGAACCGGGCTCATCAAAGCTCCTCGGCTCTTCAATGTTTTTCACGTAATCAAAGGAACGAGGCTGTTACGTAATCGGCTGTCAATTTAACGCTCTCTCTGATCTCTCTTGACAGTGAAGCTCTAGATTCACTCATTGGTTTCAGCTATATCCAGAATCCGGGTTTCTCCTCCACAAGAAACTGTAAAGAAGTCATACGGGAGTCCATGCAGAACCTATTGAGAAATTCAAAGATCTGGCTTGAGCAGCAAACCTATTCCAGGGTTTTTGAGTAGAAACCTTGCTGAAAATAAACATAACTGCCTACACTGGTTTGTGTTGGTCAGTACCAGTGGTGGCTGGTGTGTAGAGGGTAGAACACTTCATTGCTGGGGAGAAGAATCCTTCATTCAAGTGTTTTCTAAACCACTGTTTATTTGCTAGGAGTTAAAGGGGATACAGCCAGTCTCAGCACTCAGTGGGGGAAATGTATGGAGAAATATCGGTCACCAGTCCAACATGGGGGGGGAGACAAATTCATACACACATTAACAGGTCAGGCGATTTAGAATAGCGCGTGATTGCAGGATTGGGTATAGAAACCTGGTTTTAAAGAAAATTCCCAAATTGGGGATCCATTAAAATATATCATTCATTGTTTTATTATATTCTGCTAAATCCTCTATTAGGGTCATAAGGGTGGGGGGGGGCTTCCAGGGGGAAGGTATATCGGGCACTGATCTATCTACTGACCATTCAATTTACCTTGAATCCATGTTTTTGGACTGTGGAAGAAAACTGAAGAATCTGGAGGAAACCCATGCAGACACAGGGAGAACATGGAAACTCCACCCAGATTGAAATTCAAACCTGGATTTGAACCAGCGCTGAGAGGTAAACATGCTTACTACTAAGCCACCATGCAAGTCTCATTAAGAAATATGTTTAATTAATTGGTTCCTATTAAGGTGGATTATGCTTTAAATATACAGCTGTGTTTAGTGTGAAAGTATGTCTGTAAGGAGGCATCTATCAAGACCGGTACTTTGTGTACAGTTATTATGTGGTTTTAACACTTCACTAAAGCATTAGCAGAACATGGACAGCAGGAAGCATTCAAAACCTGGCTATGCTTTATGAAAAAAGATGAAAAGGCAATGGGTAGTTTGTGTGGAAAGTAGATCTATTGTGAAGGAGGTTGCACATAGAAACTAGCAAAACATTAAAGACACCAGCATGAAATTGTGCTTCAATAGTGTGTACTTTGTTCTATTGATTCCGGTTTCCTCCCACAATCCAAAAAAAAACATGGATTCCAGGTAAATTAAAGCTCTATATTGCCCCATATAGTGTGTGTTTGTGTGTGTGTGTGAGTGTGTGTGAGTGTGCCCAGCGATATATACACCCTGTCCTGGGTGTATCTGCCCAGTGCCCAAAACATTCTCCCCTGGATGGGCATGAGGAACCCACCCCCACAAACCTAGTAGAGGATTAAGCAGAAGATAATTAATGAATGAATAAATATAAATATGTATTTATTTAAATCATATACATTGGTGATTATTGTAACCAAAACGAAAAGTTATTAGTATTATTAGTTATTGTTAAAATATTTAAAATAAAAACACCAAAAACACAAAGTGTGACACAAAGCAACTATTTTACTACATTTTATATGAGAGACAAGAACAATATCTATCTTTGCTTTTATAAACAGGAAAATAGTTATAAAATGCAATGCAATTAAAAAATGCAAATCATATCTAATTTGTAGTAAATAAGCATAATTGACTTGTTACACAGTTCTACCCTAATAAAGTCAACTACAGACATTTATAGAATTTACAATTACAAATGCTGACATGTTTATACATTGTGTAAGCATTCAGCACTCTCAGACCTTTTATTTTTAAAGAAAGTAATCCCTCTATATTCGTACAGCCTTGAGTTTAAATCTATAGAGGACCATGCCCCTGTAGGGATATTACTGATTTTACAGCAGTAAGTACTAAGATACATTTTCATTATTCAGTGATGGGATTTGAGATAATCTGTAAAATAAATCTGAGTACCAGGCAGCTACCAGGACAGAGAGTAGCACAGAAAAGTCATCAGTGTAATTCTTATTATTATTACTGTAATTGTTATTCTAACAGGTTTAGCTTTTATCTTAATAAACTGTAATTTCAGAACCATTCAACATGATAATTTTATGTTCTCTGGTCTTTGGAGGATATCCTGTCTGACTGAAAATTATGGAAGCAGTAGATGTTGCCTTGCTATAGAGGCAATAAATCTAAGCAGCCTGCATTTTGGAGTTATCGAACAATTCAAACAGCTTTTTTTAAAAATAGCTCCATGTTTTGACATAAAATTCTGTCTTAGCAGATAGTTCACGTTGAAAATTTTACCATAGAAATCTGTAAAACCACTACCAGATTTAGTACTAATCAACAGGGATCCAACAGTATGAACAGTTATCACGTGCAAATTTACTACAGCCAGCTCATGATACACAAATAAATAAACTAACCAGGGTGAAAACACAAGAGTGTCACCTGAGAGGTGAGGAAAAATTGAAAAAACATTCTGATAGGCAGTTTTAATCTATAAAGGTGATATTCATTTTTATGTACAATATATTTTTAGACCAACCAGATTTTCCCTTTGTGGTACAAGGTACAAAAGTCAAACATATACATAATTAAATATTTAATATGAATGTAAACATATATTTATTTAACAGAATTTTCAAATTTTCATCTGAAATTTTACCATAGTGACCTATGAAACCACTACTATTATTTAGTACTAATCAATAGGAGTCCAACAGAATGAACAATTGCATGATATAGGAAATTTAATTAGTTCCTGTTTGAATGACATTACATCACAAGATACAGTCTCTTAAAATCTCAAATTTCATTTTAAATCCAAGACAAGAGATGCAATTTTTAGGCACAGTACATAATGAGGAAACTGCTAGTTCACAGAGCGTAGTCATTGTACTAGTCCAATTATGCTCAGTGCTATAGCGTTATATGGACTTTATTATAAAAGTGCAGACAGAACATAAATGTGAGTAGGGGAAGAAATTGAGCATGTAAAACAGAAACTAAAAGGGTGAAAAGAAGTGCTGTGGTCAACAAAACCATCGTTGCAAAGTAGCAATTGAACTTGTAGAACATTCAGTTTCTCATAAACTATCTGCCTTAGTTTCATCTGCAGTCACTAAAACGCAAATCACTCACAATTATTAAGTTTTATATATGTACAGTATATTATATATAATGTAGGTCATGCATATAATATATACAATAATAAAACAAATAATTATATTGTGCAGCGATGGATTGGCGCCCTGTCCTGGGTGTATCTGCCCAGCGCCTGACACGTTCTCCCCTGGATGGGCATGGGCAACCCCACGGCGACCCTACCAGAGGATAAAGCGGAAGAGAATGAATAAATGAATGAATGAATAATTATATCGTGAAAATGTGGGTGGATCCGTGTTTTTATTGCGTACGAACACACTATGTGGTTATCCAGGTTTTGAGCATATGTTGAAATTGATAATCAATGGTATTATTGTTGCATAATGTGTTGCATATGGGTTGCAGCAATATTCACTACTTTTAATTTTATTTTACTTTAATTTTGGTCTGTTTATAATGAAAGTAATGTACATGCCATGGACAAAAGTAAATCATAATACATACAATACAATAGTAATTTCAGAATCAGAAAATGATCACCTGATGCTGATTGGCCTGAGGATGTGTGCACCTTTATACGCTGTAACATCATATGCCGTGGGAAAAGAGATTGCATCAACCCTCCAGCCCGTGGTCGGGCTTTCTTCACGTGGCTTTTGACATTTCCGGTTTTAAAAGGACCATATTAGGTGCATTAATTAACCATAATTAAAGTCAATCTTAAAGTCAATCAAGAACAGCGATCATGCCACAGCGATTAGAATAGTGTGTAGTTACTTTTGATAGTGCTGCCATAGGAATTAAGAGGATAAGTAGCAGACAGAGGGGCCCCTGCGACCGTAGTAGAGGATAAAGCGGAAGATAATAGATGGATGGAAGTAGCAGACGGGTACTTCTGATAATATGCCCTTGATTAAATGATCGCCAGCAAGTGTGACTGCCTCTATAAAAGCTCAAGCTTTGTGAGTTTTCTGGTTTGTAGCCTTTACGTGCGTGTTAACTCAATGCCAAGGATGAAAGACATCCGCCATAATCTTAGAAAAGCAATTGTTGCTGCCCATAAATCTGGGAAGTGTTACAAGGCCATTTCCAAACACCTTAAAGTCTATAGTGAGAAGATCAGATTAGTTTGAAATGTTTTCTTCTGAGATAAACAACACAATTTATTTTATCTAAAGTCATCATTATTATTTTTATGTTATTTATTACAAATGTTAATCTCATTTCATTGAATCATCTCATTATTTTCCACTCCTCTTCCTCTACTGGGTTCACGGGGACGGGAACATGTCTAATGCCCATCCAGGAGAGAACCTTTCCAAGTAGGTGACAATCCATTGATGGGGAAACACACACATACTAATTTGAAGCAGCCAATTTACCTTGAATCCATATTTTGGTCTTTGGGAGGAAACCAGAGAACCTGGAGTAAACCCACAGCACACAGAAAACTCCACTAAGATCGGGATTTAAACCTGGATTTACAGTCATTTCATGATCTTGTCTGTTTAATACTAGAGTCCAGGGGTGAACGTTTCAGGTGCTGGGCAGATAAAACCAGGACAGGGTGTCAATTTAGAGAACTCAATTTACCTTAAATCCACCCAAATTGGGATCCTATTGGTGTTAATTCTATAATAATGCATACCAAAAAAAAACGAAGCAAACAGTATCTATTTATAAAAATGAAGTTATGGATAAAGCAATAAATAGAATGAATAAACTAAACTAAATCATATTTACAACATAGTGTAAAACAATAAATTTGCAGTGACTGTTTTAAGTTGGTTCTTGTATGCATCTTCTCATAAACCTGTAAAGATGGACTTGGTTTCAGTTTCCTGTTCAATGTTGTTAATTCCAGTGGTCATTAAAATCCTGTAAAATCTTTGAGATTATACTCCTATCTGGTCTGTCCTCTGTCCATCCCTATCTCTTCTACATGGATTGTATTTGGTTGTTCTTTATTGATATTCCATTAATGGTAGTCCTCCAGGTTGATTGCAAATGAAGCACATTTCACTAATGTGCACTGCTTAGTGTTTTCTCTGTGATGAGTGTGCTCTCTCCTTATAGTTTTTCTGGAGCTCCTTTCAGTTGTTATTTTTTGGCAAGTGCTGAGACGACATTTCAGTGTTTTACCCTCTACATAACTGTGTAATGTGCAGACATAATTTTAGTTGTAAAGCCTTTTAATACAAATAAATAAGACCTGGGCGGGACGTTGGCTTAGTGGTTAGCACGTTTGCCTCTCAGCACAGGGGATTCCAGGTTCGAATCCCAATCCATGGTCTAAAAATATGGATTCATGATAAATTGAATGCTCTAAATTGCCCCATATAGAGTGTGTTTGTGTGAGTGCCTGTGTGAGTGGATGTGTGCCCAGCAATAGAATGGCGCCCTGTCCTGGGTGAATCTGCCCAGTACCTGAAACGTTCTCCCCTGGATGGACATAGTAGAGGAAACCTAGTAGAGGATTAAGTGGATGATAATGAATGAATGAAAAAATAAATGAATGAATGAATAAGACCTGAAAGTCTCTGGTTATGACTTGTACATAGATATACAGTTCTCATTGTGGCACATTCTTTAAAACATCAGTTTTTAAAAAACAGTCAGATACTGATGATTGGAAAATGAAAATTGATGCCAACAATAGAAGATGGCTGCAAAACAAAAGATACAAAACCCACAAAGACCTTCGAAAGAACCTTACCGCTATTTATGAATAAAAATAAGGTATGAGCAAAGATTCACGAAACAGTTTTACTGAGATTTAAAGGCTCTTACTGTTTTTTTAAACAGCACTGCACAAGCAAATGAGTCATCAGGAAGTAACCTTCACTGCGACTTCTGCAACAAGATCTAAGTTTAAGTATGCAAACAATAACTAGATAAAGGCATTTCAACAACATAACAGAAAATACGGGAAGTATACATCACAAAAAATAACCATTTTGCAAACAAAACAACCAAAATTCCTGAAAAACTAAAAGCACTTCTAATATGCAATACTCACTAAAGGAGTTTGACCATTAACCATAGTGAATTTCAAAACTTCCGTTTAAATTCATACTCCGGGAGCTTCACCTTCACACAAATAAAGAACGTGGATCATGCAGCTCTGCGAATATGAACTGAGCTGTACGCAGCACCACCGTCACAGTTTTAAAGTGATAGTTCAAAGTAATTCAACGTAACGCAACGTCATACTATCAGACCGGCAGAGCAGCTTCATGCTGTATTTGGTTGTTAACTGGATAATAACAGCGATAGAGAACGTGTCTTAACGTCCGTTATACGAATACGTCCGTATTTCCCGGGACATGTCCGTATGTCACATCCTGTCCCGGGCGTCCCGGTTTATTTTTTAAAGTGAGGAAATGTTCTGGTTTTTAGCAGATCAATAGCAGCACACCGCAGGGGAGCGGGGGATTGACGCACACACGCGCATGGCGTAAAAGTATGCGGCTTTAAATGTCCCGGCACTGGGAAACCCCAGCTTTCAGACCGCGTCGAGACAAACGGGAAGCCTTGTACACAGTGTGCAAAGCAGACACATATGTCCCGGTGTCCAGTTGAAATTTCACACAAGAGGTATTTTTTTTTGTTAACTGGCTAATTTGTTAATTATATTTTTTTAATAGCTGATTGTTGATTAGTTGATTTGTTAATTTATTTTTTCCCAATAGGCTACAGAACAGACAACATTTGGTTCATTACTGAGGGCAACTGAGTATCATGTGTTATTTGGAGTTAACTTTTGTTGTTAAGTGAGGGATACATTATTGGGATAGAGGGATAGATGATACATTATTTCTTTCATTGTGCTTTTCATTCTTTACAGGAAATGTTAACTTGAACATTTTGAATAACATTAATATTATATAATACTATACTATAGAATAATTTTACTGAAAAACATCCATCTTTGGATAAAAGCGTCTGCTAAATGATTAAATGTAAATGTAAAGACATGGAAATTTTTTATTTTATTTGTCCGATTCATCGATTAATCGATTATCTTGTTGCATCATAAAACTAATGGAACAACATGTTACAGTCATTCTCAAATTACAATTATATTTAAAACAGTTAAATATGCATATGTTTAAATGGGTAGATGTACAAAGAACACCATAATGAGGAAAACAGACTGGAAATGAAATGCCAACACCCTCATGATATGCTGTGAAGGGAACAGCTGATTATATCCATTATTGAGGTAGAAGATTTACTACTGCTCAAAGCATGCCAGTAAGAGGAATCAAAACAAAAAAATGGACAGGTTTCCAAAAGTACAAGAGGGTTGAATAAGATTTGCAGACAGGCTTGACACATGGCTGATGCGTATTGGACACAAATAGCCCCAACCTTAACTGACATCTGCTCTTTTCATCTCATTTATATGTACTCTACTGAAATCATGCACCTGTCTACAAAACTGTCACATAATAGGAAAGGTGTGGACTGCAGGTTGATGTCATTCTCTCAACATTACATAAGGACATAACTTAAATATATGTTGATAAGCCTATATATGTATATGTATGTAAATATATGTAGATCAACATTTTTAAATCGCAGGCAGGTTTTTACTGTAAATTTTTTTTAGGTATATTACATTACATTTGGTCATTTAACAGACACTTTTATTTCAAGCTACTTGCAAAGCAAGCACAAGGTTAGAGGAGCCCCCAGAGAGCCCCCATGAGTGGTAAGGGCCTTGCTCAAGAACCCACATTGGTAACCTCAATGGACCTGGGACTTGAACCCACAACCTAACCGGTGAGCTAACACACCCTTGGCTTTAAATAATGAACAGACTGCTTATGTGCATATGTACATGTCTGCATATATATAAATTGTAACAACTCATTTACAGTGAGATTTACTTTTTGCTTACCTCCATGTTTAGGACTATAGGACTTTACAAACTATACAAATACGAATTAAATAAAAAAAAATTAAAAAAAAGACAAAAGATTAACAATTTTCATTCTGTTTAAATGGTGGCTCAAAACTTAATCAGCTTCCAAATAAATTGTAGCTGACCTGCAGACACAAGATACAACAATGCCAGCTCACACTCTAAATCTGCATCTGAATGAAATGCTATTGTAGGAGACCCAGAAGGTCTCCATTGTTGACACAATGACAAAAAAAGGGGAGCTTAAAGAAGCCAAAATTCTTCTAGGAGAACATAGTGTGGGCAGATTAAACCAAAACAGAACTATTTGGTGAAACCATGTACTATTTACAGAAAATGAAATGGCGCCTTTAAAGAAAAAGTTTGTTTCAATGGTTTTGGAACTGGACATGTCTTGCCCGTGTACATGTATGACTTTCATATGCAGATTCAGATCGCTGAGTTTTTGTTGGAAATCATGTCTTTTAGCAGGACAATAACCAAAAAGACTTCAAAAAAGAAGAAAAAAAAATAGTTTTAACAAAGCACTGGATCACTGGATCAACAGCAGCTGGGGAGAGGTGGGCAAAACAACCGTGGTTTAAATAATTAAGTAAAGATGTGTAAGAAGCTCTGTGATGGTAACATGAAGAAATTGGCTATAGTGACTAAAGATTGTGTTACAAAATATGAGGTCAAGGGTGACAATATAAAGACAAAAAACATTTGTAAGTACATTCATTCATTACCTCCCGCTTTATCCTCTACTAGGGTCCCCCATGCCCATCCAAGGGAGAATGTTTCAGGCACTGGGCAGATACACCCAGGACAGGGTGCCAAGTTATTGCTGGGCACACTCACACAGACACAAACACACACTATATAGGGCAATTTAGAACAGAACCTGAGAACCCAGAGGAAACCCACGTGAAAACGGGGAGAACACAGAAACTCCATCCAGATTGGGATTCGAACATGGAATCCCCAGTGCTCAGAGGCGAACGTGCTAACCACTAAGTCACCATGCCGTCATTTGTAATTACAACATTTTGTAATTTTTTTTTTACTTTTTACTAAGTATGTATACATTACATATATTACAATAACATTATTAACTTTATTAACATTATTATAATATATACAGTGGGTTGCAAAAGTATTCATACCCCTTGAACTTTTCCATATTTTGTCACATTACAACCACAAACATAAATATATTTCACTGGAATTTAATGTGAAAGACCAACACAAAGTGGTATACAATTGTGAAGTGGAATGAAAGTTATACATGAATCAACAATTTTTTTACAAATAAAAAACTGAAAAGTGCGATGTGCAAAATTATTCAGC
>JAFMOD010000299.1:3152073-3165020 GCA_019802435.1 Corydoras maculifer | reverse complement strand
TGGTTGCACTCAGGGAAAAGGGGGCTGAATAATTTTGCACATCGCACTTTTCAGTTTTTTATTTGTAAAAAAAATTGTTGATTCATGTATAACTTTCATTCCACTTCACAATTGTATACCACTTTGTGTTGGTCTTTCACATTAAATTCCAGTGAAATATATTTATGTTTGTGGTTGTAATGTGACAAAATATGGAAAAGTTCAAGGGGTATGAATACTTTTGCAACCCACTGTATTTATTGGTCAATTTTATTATTTCCACTTACACTTTGTAATTCTACAATTACATACTGTGTTCCATCTGTTTGTGGACTACAGTACATACTGTGTTAGTCCCCTTTACTCTGTTCTCTAATGGTCAGAACCCCAAAAGTAACACCACAGAGCAGGTATTATTTGGTTGATGCATTATTCCTATCCCCAGCAGTGTCACTGAGGTGTTTAAATGAAACTACAGCAGCACCGCTGCACTAAAACCCCCTCACCGCATCAGTGTCACTGCAGAACTGACAAAAACAACCAAATTATACCTGTTCTGTGATGGTGCTGACAAATACAGAACAGAGAACCAACAGGGGTATAACAAAAATGAATAAATAAATAAACAGATTTACTACAGTCTGTAATTTCAAAACAACAAAGTCTATCTATATGGAAAGTGGAGAAAATAGATAATCGAGCAATAAGGTGGCATGTCCAAACATTTGTCCTTTTTTGGTTCTGTATTCTATTTATTGTTACAGATTAAATCAACTAATAGGTCTTTCGTACTTCTACTTCTTTCATAGAATACAGTCACCTATTGAATTTTAATAGATAATGCTCTGTTGTTTTCATTGCCTCCTGGTCTTTTCAGTGCGATGAGTGCTGCAAGATTCACTTAAATGGCAATTACAGGAAACAATATTGGTTTTGATATTTTACCAAAATTGATGCACATCTAACCAGAATAAAAACTTACAACCTAGCATGAAGTGTACTTTATTTTAAAATAGTGTACTAAAACCTTAAACCATTAAAACCATAATATAATCCCTGTGCAAATCTGATTTTATATTTATATTTGTAATGGAGAAATTTTTACAGCAATTATTTTTATATCCAGAGCACAACGTGTTTGTTTGGATCATAATAATTTTTAAAGAACAAGGGCGACTTAAAATCACAAAGAAATAAAGTTAAAAAATTAAATACACATCACCAGTCTCTTTATTTAATCTTTAGTGATATACTTGGTCATCAATAGGTGTTTTGATTCAAACAAGTAGCACCTTGATGACCATATGGATTTAGAGATAACCATCATGTAACTAACACACACACACACACACACACACACACCAAGTTTGAGCAAAGTAGTAATCAAGCAGTTTCTGTTACACCCATGGTGAGTAAACTGCAGCAAACACAATACAAAAGCCTTTTACATTTGCATTTGTTCATTCAGGAGACCCTTTTATCCAAAGCAATTCACTAAAGACATTCACAGTATGTTTTTTAATGAAAACTATATAGCTATAACAATATCACTATAATCATTGGTACAACTGCAACTGGAAATAAACATTTACAGCTGTATTTGGTAAAGAAATGCACATGTTAATGAGAAGAATATGAAAGACTTAGTTTGTGTACATAAAATTGGTCCAGTGCAGTAAAAAAAAATTTGTTGGTTCCGTATTTTGTAGGGGTGCGAATCTCTCAGTGTCTGGCAATTCGATTTGATTCCGATTTTTGAGGTCACGGTTTAATTCAGAATCAATTTTTGATTCAGAAATAATTTTTTCAGTTCAAATGGTTTTTATATTTAGTTTAAATTATGTGATTAACAATATGAAACAACAATGTAAACAATTAGAACAAATATTTAAAACAATAGTTTTAGGTTTCTTCCTATATGAAATTTTTTTGCATCATTTTATATTTATACAAAAATAGGTTTGCGCTAAATCATCTAATAAATAAACAAATAATCAAAACTAAAATACAGACTTTACAGTCTTTAAAAATCTTCAAAAATTAACATTAAAAATAAAATACACACTTCAGTCTTTTAAACTATATTAGATATTCACTACATTTTCAAAACTTAACCTTAAATATTATAAATATTTTTTCAACTTCTGTTAGTTTAGGGTGATGTCATGCCAAACGGACTCGTGCATTTATCGTCTTTCCAAAGTACCTTAATTTCATTTCACACTCGTTGCAAACAGTTGTGCTCATGTCGAGCTCTCTCTTCCTGGCTTTAAAAGCCAAACACCGGCTTTTAGTGCCGCCGCCGGGGGGGGTCGAATCGCGGTCTGATACGCTGACGTGACAGCGGAAGTGACAGCCCTCTCTTATAAAGACCTAGGCAAAGACCTGTGCATCAAGGACAATGACACGGCAACTAAACTAAGTATATGTTACTTTCAGCCATCGTTTTTGTTAACTACACCTCTTAGACAATTCACTTCTCCTAAAATCAGTTTTTATACCTATTTACACCTTCCTCATCAGTATGTGTTTTCAGTTTTCACTTTCTCTGCAGGACTATGGAACGGTCAGTCAGCCACCAAGAAATTCGATTTCATTCCTGTGACGAACTTCTCGTCCTCCAGCTCCCCCTCTGATGCCCACGCAGGAGCGGCAGGACCCAGCCCTAAGGCGGCAGGTGTCGTCCGAACACCTATCATCGCCGTGACGAGCCACGCTCCCGGCGTCTTCCGCTCGGATGCGCAATGACTGGAATCTCCGCTTGTCATTCCCACTCAGCTTCACTTTACGTGAAAGCCGAAAGGCTGTGCATCTCTACCGGAGAAAGTACCACCAAGCCCGCAGGTGACGTTCGCGGACCGCATGCGTCCTTACTCCTCCCGGGTTTTGCCACAAATTGTAACAGGGGGTGGAAGAAAAGAGGACCGGAGAGATTGTACCCCAACAAACAGGCTTTATGGCAGACATGACATTCGCACATTTAAAAACACCGGCCTTTTACAGTATTATTCTCATGCACACATGCCGTGTTCACCATCCCACCAGCTTGTGGTTGGTATCTCTCCCTGCGGCTTTTCCGATTTATCCGGTAATCAATGTCCATTAACAATGGCTTCACCTTCTCCCCCTGCGATCCTGCCACAGCATTGCTATGCAAGCTGGGATACCAGCAAATCAGGCCTCTACAACTGATTAAAAACTGCAGCCAAAATTGTTTTCAACCTGCCCAAACAAACTCATGTTACTCCACTACTCATCTCTTCTCATTGATTCTCTGTGATTCTCTGATTCTCAGCGCCTTGTACTGAATGCTCACATTAAGTACAAGGCACTGTCTCAGAACCTCTGGATCTGCCCCCTCACTACCGGTCACTCTATATTTCCAAAATACACTCCAACTCATTCACTTCGCTCTAGTGATGAATGTCACCTGATGATTCAACATCACCATGGTAATTCTCACTCTTAAGCGTTCACCACTACTAAATGGTGAAACGATTTTCCCAACTCTGTCCATAAGACTGAGTCACTTAGCATCTTCAAGAAAGAACTCAAAATCCTAAGTACACAAGTTGTTTTACCAAGAAAATTGGTACAGAAAAAAAACTAATGTAATGGTTTAAAATAGCCATGTCAATATCCTAACTTTTGTCTAACAGATATGCAGATTTTGCAGAAGGACTTAAAGCAAAGTTATAACGGTGGGTTTCCTATCATGAACTAAGTTGAAGCTGGACTAAATCAACAATTACTGGAATGTGGTCACAGAAGATAGTGAAAACAAGGTTCACATACTTTAGCCACTCAGACGAAAGCAATGTAACAATGCAATCTTACAATGGAAAGTAGTTGAAATACCCCATTGTATAACCCATGAATTAATAGCTTGTTCAACTACCAAACTAAAATGATTAATTCTGTATTACACATTTCGGAGTAAAATGACCAATGAAAAACACTGCTTCTGTTCATTGAGGTTTTGTGGGCCTTTGTTTATGCAAAGTTTCACCACAGCATTTTAATTGTGTTGTTGGTCTGGGTTTTTGACAGTCACTACTAAACCTTGATTTGTTTATTTTTGGAGTAGTTTTTATGATTACATTGCATGGAAAGTTAAAAATAGGCGGACAAAAAGGTGCCAATATAAACACAAATAAATACTCTTGCGGATGTATCAAATCGCTGGCGGTATAATCAAAGCATTCAGATCGATTAACATTTAAACCCTTAGTATTTAAGTTTTCAAAATTTGAAACTTTAGTGTGTAATTTCTGTTGTGTAAATGTTTGGGTCATGAAAAATAAGTAGGCACTATGTAAAACTTGAGCATCCAACGAAACTTGAGTACTTATCAACTTACACCCAGACAATTTCCTCAGTCGTACATTCGTCAGAAAAGTCGACACATGGCCAAAACACAAATGTAAAAAGTGTCTGGGCTAAAAAAATAACTCACTACCATATCTTAATCCCAGATATCCTACCACCTGTCCAACATAATGGAGAAACAAACACAGAGTTCATTCATTCATTATCTTCCGCTTATCCTCTATTAGGGTCGCGGTGGGGTTCCCCATGCCCATCCAGGGGAGAACGTCTCGGGCGCTGGGCAGATAGACCCAGGACAGGGCGCCAATCCATCGCTGGGCACACACTCACTCACACAGACACACTCTAAACAGGACAATTTTGAGAACACAATTAACTTGATCCATGTTTTTGGACTGTGGGAGGAAACCGGAGAACCCGGAGGAAACCCACGCAGACACGGGGAGAACATGGAAACTCCACCCAGATGGGGATTCGAACCGGGAATCCCTAGCGCTGAGAGGCGAACGTGCTAACCACTAAGCCACCGTGCCGCCTCAAACACAGAGTGAATTATGTTAATTAAGCGGGGAGATAATATAATTAGGAAACAGCTAAAAAGCTTCTACAAGCATAGGCAATATGATTTTCTGAGACTCATGCAAAGATCCAGCACAGAGTGACAGACCAGGCTCTATAAATAGTTACAGGTGCCAACTTGCTCACTTAGCGCTGATTGCCCCATCAAACCATGGGGAAAATAGTCTGTTTCCACTGTGCTTCAAAAGGCTGCAGATCTGAAACAGTCATAGTGAGAACCTGTGGCCAGAGAGTAACATAAATATTAGATTCAGAAGTGGTCCTGAGCATTTAAAAAAAAAAAAAAAAAGGCTTAAAAAACAAATAAAGTTTGTAGAGAAACAGACTGTAACTGTAGAACTACAGAGTGTATTAATGTAGTAGGTAACACTGAGAAGATGAATAACGAAAGGGGGAGTCACAAATAAATTGCCTAATGAATGGATGTAGAGATGACCGCATATGTAATACTTCTACCACTCTGTCTCACTCTGCTGAACTACAACATAAGCAAAAAATAAGTTAATAGGATAAGTTAGTTTAGTAGGATTAGGCTGAAGGTTAGGGGTTCAAATCAAGCCGAGCAAATTTACCAAAGTGGGCCCTTGAACAAGGCCCTTAACCCTCATTGTGCCATATAAATGATACTGTACTCTGATCTAGATCGTAAAGTTGATATACTTGTAGGTCACTTTTAGATAAATTCGTCTTCTGAATGACCAAATGTATATAACTAAAATTTGGAAGATGGTCGTTCATATGAAAGTGAACAAGCAGCAAAAAACACAGTCCACTAGAGCTGCCACTAATGACTATTTTTCTATCGATTCGACTAATTACTATTTTATCGATTATTCAACTAGTGGAAACAATTAATTTTTTTCCAAAGGAAAAAAAAGATAATCTTACGCAAGTTCATTTCATTTACACAGGAAACTGCAAAACTTTACCCTCCAGCAAAGTAAACAAAGAAAAAAAGAGGGCCATTCAAACAGTCAAGTACCTTGCAAAGAAATTCACATTCAAGTTCTCTACATTTAAAAAAGTGCAAACTACTTTTGAACTGCAATCTTCAGCGAAGTTTGGATCATGTTAAGTACACGTACAGTATAGGCTGCTGCAAATTTTGGTGAGCAATCCTGGCTTTTCATTTTCTTTGCTTTACCTTATACTAAGGGCAAGACGAAAGGATAAAGAAATAATATAAGACCTTAGTCACTTTATTTATTACATCTTGGTTTTACACTTTGATTTTTCAAATGCACTGATGCAATTATACATGATTTAAGTAAAGTAATTTCAGACTTTATTTAATCAATTTCTATACATACTTACAAAATAATTAGTTATAGTTACAAGATAAACAAGAATTTGAGAATGACTAATGCAAACAGTGCAGCTACAATGTGGCGCAATAAAGGAAATAAATGTGAACAGTAAGTGGCTGTAGCTTTGCTGTGTCAAATCAAATCACATCAGTGCATCAAATGCATTACCACCCATGCCTACTCTGTAATGGATATGACCAATAGAAAAAAAGAATAAAGAGTATACAGAGAAACAGACTACAATCTGTAACTGAAGGAGTGCAGCTGTATGGTAAGTGGAAATGATGAAATTGACAAGTCAGTACACCTAATAAAGTGGCTGGTGATTGTATGTCATTTACAGTCATAACCAATAAAAAAGTCACTCTAGCAGAAACCCAGCTATTGTGTACATTATTATTATTGTGAACACAGTGCATTTTATATTTTTACTGCTTAACCGTACACTGAACAGATAGATGGTAAAACGGTAAAAGATTACAGAGAGAAAACAGTAAAGTAAAATATACAGCAGAAGACAGAGGTTTAATATAAACCCTTCTCACATGAAAAAAAAGTTATCCATCTGAAGCATTAAAGTGACCAATCAGCAAACCCCTTTTATAATGTGGGTGATTCTTAAAACTTCCAAGAGAGAAGAAATGCCTAAATGTTAGCGAAAACGAAAAAGGTTGTAGTACAGTTAATGTAACAAATGATAAAATAGTCACTGAGTTGAGGTTTAGAAAATTAATAATTTATTATCTTTCGCTTAATCCTCTACTAGGGTCATGGGGGGGTCCTCAGATATACCCAGGCCAGGTTAGTGCCAATCTATCATTGGGCACACTCTATATGGGGCACAAACACCTCAATTTTCCTTGAATACATGTTTTTGGACTGTAGGAGGAAACTGGAGAACTCGGAGGAAACCCACGCAAACACCAGGTAAACATATAACCTCTACCCAGATTGGGATTCGAACCTGGATCACCAGTGCGGTCGAATTTAGTAAATTGTAGTTTACTTAAGGGATTAATTTTGCCTCATGTGCTTACACACACAAGAAATTGTCCTCCACATTTAACCCATCCATGGAGTGAAACACCACTACTAAATGGTGGAACGATCTTCCCAACTCTGTAAGGCAGAGTCATTAAGCATCTCAAGAAACAACTCAGCACACATCTCCTCCACAAAAAAATAAAACTAAAAAAAGCTGGATCGAATAATGCTCAGGTTTAAAATAAAAAAATGCGGGATCGCATGATGATGAAGTTTGATAATTCTGAACTTAGTCCTGAACTGCTTGCTTGTTTTGTTCTCAATTGTTAGTCGCTTTGGATAAATGCATCTGCTATATGACTAAATGTAAATGTAATTTAAATGTACATATACACACACTGAGTGAAGTAAGCCAGACAGGCTAGTGGCGGGAATCAAACTGGGGACCTTCAGGTCACAAGGCTGGTTTCGTAACCACAAGCTTACAACTGCCCCATTGAAGCTGCTGTATGGTTCTGCAGTCAGTTTGGACCAGCTTTGATGATATAAGCCTGCAGAGAATGTAAGTTCACAAATAGTACTGCACTGTTTAATTTATAATGCACTGTAATGTCACTGAGGCTGGCTGTCCAGGCCTGCTGACAGGTTAGGCCATCAGAAAATGGGTACTCTCGATGGGCAGTCCAGGACCATGTGGAACATAAACATAGAAAATGAAATATTTAAACAGGGCAAAAACACTATATTGCCAAAAGTATTTGCTCACCCATCCAAATGACCAGAATCATATGTTCCAATCACTTCCATGGCCACAGGTGTTTAAAATCAAGCACCTAGGCATGCAGACTGTTTTTACAAACATTTGTGAAAGAATGGGTTGCTCCCAGGAGCTTAGTGAATTCCAGTGTGGAACTGTAATAGGATGCCACCTGTGCAACAAATCCAGTCCTGAAATTTCCTCACTCCTAAATATTTCACAGTCAACTATCAGCTGTATTATAAGAAGATGGAAGTGTTTGGGAACCACAAAGTTAGGAGCATGGAATTGTGGTAGGCCACGTTAACTGACAGAGTAGGGTCAATGGATGCTGATGTGCATAGTGCGAAGAGGTTGCCAACTTTCTGCAGAGTGAATTACTACAGACCTTCAAACTTCATGTGGCCTTCAGATTAGCATCAAGAACATCGCGCAGAGAGCTTTATGGAATTGGTTTCCATTGTCAAGCAGCTGCATCCAAGCCATATTTCAGTGCAATGCAAAGCATTAGATGCAGTGGTGTAAAGCACACTGCCACTGGACTCTAGAGCAGTGGAGATGCATTCTCTGGAGTGACGAATCATGCTGCTCCATCTGGACGAGTCTGGGTTTGGTGGTTGCCTGGAGAAAAAGTTGTAAAGTTTGGAGTGGCGGGGGGGGGGATTATGATGTGGGGTAGTTTTTCAGAACATCCAGTGAAAGTAATTCTAAATGCTCCAGCAGACATTTTGGACAATTCCATGCATCTAACTTTGTAGGAACAGTATGGAGCTGGCCCCTTCCTCCTCCAATATGATTTTGCACCAGTGCACAAAGCAAGGTCTATAAAGACACGGATGACAGAGTCTGGTGTGGATAAACTTGACTGGCCTGCACCATTACCTGATAGAACATCTTTGGTATGAATTAGAGCAGAGATCGAGGGTGACCTCACAAATGCATGAAGAATGGTAAAAAATTCCCATAAACACACTCCTGTGGGCAGCTTTCCTAGAAAAGGTGAAGCTGCTCTAGCTGCAAAGGGTGAACCAACTTCATATTAAATCCTACGGATAAGGAATGAGATGTCACTTAAGCTCATATGGGAGTCAAGGCAGGTGAGCGAACACTTTTGTCAATATAGTGTAGCTATCTTAATGGGCTAAATAATACAAAAACTGAGACAGTTGTTGACGTCTAAAAGTGGGTACGTACTGGATAAATTTTAGCAAGTATCCACTGTGCATAGTTTGAACTTAGGATTTTAATTTCAATTTAACCTTCATCGCCACACAATTAAATTGTATGTCCACTAATGGCTATGTCTATAGAGTATGGTTGTAACGGTACATTGTATTTGTCATGAATCATTCCTTATTGGGCACACGATTCCGACTGTGGAACATGCGAAGCCCAAGTGAGTGAACATGTGTGAGCTCAATGCTCTGCTCCCTAATATAGACAGGAACAAATCCATTACTGCAGCAATAAGTATGTATGGTAATGCCTATACCATACCACATTTTATTACCTTCCATAGACATAATGTGTGAGACCCATTCCCATACTAAATCAATATCAAACCATGAGGTCCATACCAAAGTGTAAACTGAACCATGGATTTTACGCCCCTACTATAGAAGAAGGTTCTCCACTACAAAAATAAGCACAACAAATGTTTTCCACAAAGATTTAAGTAATAAAATATATTTTTTAATCGAACAGGATACTGAATTGTTAGTCCAAGTTCTTATCCTCTCCAATTGACTATTGTAAATCATTGCTTGCTGGTCTCCCAGCTTGCACAATCAGGCCTCTACAGCTGATCCAAAACTCGCTAGCTCAACTTTTGTTCAACCAACCCAAGCAATTTCATGTTACTCCACTATACATCTCTCTTCATTGGCATTCTGAAGCTGCCCACATTCAGTACAAGACACTGACTCAGATCTATAGGACAATCTCTAGATCTGCTTCCTCTTACCTTCACTCTATTTTCCAAAGCTATACCCTGACTTGTCAATGTGATGCCAATTCTCACTTCTCATTTCATATGTAGTGAGAATTATTCTCAGTGCATACACACATATCTGACCTCTAATACTGTCTGGTTTTGAGCTGCAAGACAAGACATGTGCAGATTACAGTGAAAAATTAGGACTGCTGAAAAAAATAGTGGTGCTTTTCAGCCCACCCTGCAGGACTTGTACACACACCCCTCAAAACCTTGGACACAATTTATATCAGCTCCTTGTGATGACATAAGATTACACATCAATATAAACATTAAAATATGTATACTTAAACCTACCTGTGGTTGAGCCTGACATGCTGGGGGCCTAAAAGAATAGGCATGGTTAAAGCAATGCTTTTATCTACCTGGGATTAACCCATGCCCTAGAGAATTGAGGGGTGAGGCTGTGTTTGTTGTTAGTAAGTATATCTGTGCACAGAAAAATAACAATGTGGAAATATCAATACAATATAAACTAAAATATGACGTGTATATACTAGCAAGCTAATTGTGTATTGTTCATTTGTTATTCTGTTGTTATGATCAGTGATTAGATCCTAAATTTATGTTTGGTATACCCCAGGGGCAGGGCTATCAGAAGAAAAATGGCTTGCAACCAGGGGTGGGGGAGATTTTGCTCTCAGTTAAGCTGCCCGCACATAAAGTACACAGGTGATGGCGACCTGTATGACTTTGCAGCCATTGGTCCGAGTTTTAAGAAGCTTCTGTGATGTTGATATCTTTTGTTTTTTTTATTATCAGTGCACTTCTGTATATATTGTACATCACTGTCTGTAAAAACTGTAAATAAAGGTAAAGGGAAAAGGGAAGTTCCATTGCCATCATCCCTATACTGTTCGTTACACTTCATCCCTCCAGTGGATGATACAGTTCACTGTACACTGAAACAACCAGGCACTTAAACAGTTGCTTTCTTCATGCCATTACACTTATAAACAGCTAAAAAACACTCAGCTCATAGCCCAAACTGTACAAACAAAAGTCAATGTTGAACTCTTCTTGCTCTGCACTACAGCACATAATGCACCTTGATCATATTGTATTCTATCTTATACAGATACACAGTTTTTAATCTCTGTATTTGTAATTTTTTTTTTAATTTAAGTTGTTCTGTAATGTTACTAGAAAGACATCATCCATCCATCATCTTCCGCTTTATCCTCTACCAGGGNCTGCTACAGCCAAATATTTCAAAATATGTACCACAGTTCCTATGTTTTCCTGCATATTTCTGTTATGCAGGGCCAAAATCACCTGTGTCCTGCATACGTAAGGTGAGCTGAGGCAGGGTCACACAAGAGCTATTTGGCTCTATGAATATTCCTGCATGATAAAGATCAAGTACTTCAGAATTATTATTTTAATATCATAAAATAATTAGTAAGGCGGCACGGTGGCTTAGTGGTTAGCAAGTTCGCCTCTCAGCACTAGGGATTTTCGGTTGGAATCCCCATCTGGGTGGAGTTTCCATGTTCTCCCCGTGTCCGCGTGGGTTTACTCCAGGTTCTCCAGTTTCCTCCCACAGTCCAAAAACATGGGTCAAGTCAATTGAATTCTCCAAATTGCCCCATATAGAGTGTGTGTGTGTGTGAGTGAGTGTGTGCCCAGCGATGGATTGGCCTCCGGTCCTGGGTCTATCTGCCCAGCGCCCGAGACGTTCTCCCCTGGATGGGCATGGGGAACCCCACCGCGACCCTAATAGAGGATAAGCGGGAGATAATGAATGAACGAATGAAAATAATTAGTAAGGTGGCACGGTGGCTTAGTGGTTAGCACGTTCACCTCTCAGCACTAGGAATTCCCGGTTCGAATCCCCATCTGGGTGGAGTTTCTATACGTGATTAGTCTCCTTTACTTTTATTCTAAAAATGGTAAGAACTTCCACAGGACCAACCCAAGGCAGGTATTATTTTGGTGGCAGACACTCTACACTAAAGTGAGACTGAATGTATGATATTGTGTTGTGCTGATATGGGTTAATTAGACACAGCAGTGCTTCTAATGTTTTATACACTTTAGTGACACTACTGGACTGCAAATAATCCAATCACTAAAACTGTCCAGCCACCTTTAGAAGCACTGACTTGTTGCACAAAATATGGAACAGATGAGCTACATTCTCAGAATTTATATCTAAAATGAGGGGCAACAGGGTAGATGTGTCTAAGAGAGAGCACAGTGCATGATCTCAGCACCGCTTGTCTAATCTACTCTTAAAAGTGCAAACCACACTTAAACACTACTACCACGTCAGTGTAACCGCAGTGCTGACTCATCCACAACTGAAATAATACTTGATCTGTGCTGGTTCAGTGGGTTTTTTTGGGGCATTAAAAAGCAGAGTAAAGGGTCTGGCAAAGTATACAAAGAAACGAATGGAATACTGTGTGTAATATAAGAACTATTAAGGTACATGGTAACTGGAACTGATTAAAAGAACAATACATGTGAAAACAAGTATGTCATTCCTGAAAACAATTGCTGGGAAAAATTTAGATTTAATGCAATAGTAATGTAGTAATGTGTATTAAAACTACTGGTGTCCCCTTGTTATTGTTTCTTATCCCAACCCCCAGCAATGAAACAAAATCCAAGCTGCCGGTTACATTTAAACATTTAGACTGATGGATTTATACAAATAATTGTATAAACATTAATCTTTAAAATGGTTCTGTTCTAAAATGCAGTTCAAATGTCTTTTTTGATTTTCTTTGCATTAAATGCTTGATAAAACGCTATCGAACTACGTGATAACATTCACTATCTCTGCTACTTTAACATTCATTCATTCATTCATTCATTATCTCCCGCTTATCCTCTATTAGGGTCGCGGTGGGGTTCCCCATGCCCATCCAGGGGAGAACGTCTCGGGCGCTGGGCAGATAGACCCAGGACAGGGCGCCAATCCATCGCTGGGCACACACTCACTCACACAGACACACTCTATAGGGGGCAATTTTTTGAGAATTCAATTAACTTGATCCATGTTTTTGGACTG
>JAFMOD010000299.1:3131518-3147647 GCA_019802435.1 Corydoras maculifer | reverse complement strand
GCCAATCCATCGCTGGGCACACACTCACTCACACAGACACACTCTATAGGGGGCAATTTTTTGAGAATTCAATTAACTTGATCCATGTTTTTGGACTGTGGGAGGAAACCGGAGAACCCGGAGGAAACCCACGCAGACACGGGGAGAACATGGAAACTCCACCCAGATGGGGATTCGAACCGGGAATCCCTAGCGCTGAGAGGCGAACGTGCTAACCACTAAGCCACCGTGCCGCCCTACTTTAACATCACTAAGCAAAATAAAACTGTCATTATCCATTTGTGTCATCTTTGCTTCATTAAATGCCAACCTTTAAAATTTTAAGATTCCACAAAAATGAAAATATTCCAACCCAATTTTCCCCACTACCTGGTTGAATGTAAGTGTTCAAGTACATTCACCTTTTATCATATACAGTGCCAGTCAAAATTGGCACACATTTCCTTTTTGCTCCACTTATTGTCCATATTATCAGTTCCAATTTCAGTAAAGATGGGATCTATAGTTCTACAATTAGAGTGTAGTCCATGTTTGTGGACTATAGTACATGCTGTGTTATACTTTTTAACTTTCCCACCACAGAAAAACGTATTATTTGGTAGGTGGATTTCTAGCCCAGCAGTGATGTTCAAACGAAACTACAACAGCTCTGCTGCATTAAAACCCACTCACCGCATCAGTATCACTGCAGAACTAACAATAAATAATACAGCACCCAAATTATATCTGTTCTGTGATGGTCCTGTCCAGTAGAGAACAGAGAACCAACAAAAATTAACACAAAAAACAGATATCTCCTTGTTGTTGTTTGATTAGTGGTGCCTCTTACTTAATGGTGTTGCAGCTTTTTAGAAATGGTGCGCATATACTGACAGGTCATTTGACACTTTGGTTGCATCAGAACTTTTTAAGGGCTTCATAGCAAAGGGGGTAAATACACACAGTATGCAGATGCCAATTTTCGTTTTTTTATTTCCACAATTCTTTTATATACATATATTTTTCTCATTACACTTCACCAACTTAGACTATTTTGTGCAGATGCATCATGTACAAATCAGATTTAAAAAAACATTTAAATACAGGTTTTTATGTAACAAAATAGGTAAAAATCCATGGTGGGGGGTGAATAATTTTGCAAGGCACTAGAAGTAAGGTTTACAGGAAAATAGCTAAAACAGAATTATAAAAATTTAAGCAGAGCTTATTTAAAAATGTTGTCCAGCTTGGTCACATTAGTGTTCCTACTGGAAAAGCAAAAAAAAGTAAATTAAATAAATAAAAAATAAATTAATTTAAAAAAAAACCTTGAAGAACTGTAACTCTCTGAAAACTCTCAGTAACCAGAACGCTTCATTGGCTCCAGAAACAGTTTTGGTGCAAAAGTGCATATTACCTGCCTAATTGTCAGGTTCCTGGTACATCTCTAAACAATAAAGGCAGAAATTCATATAGATTATTTTTTAACACATGCACGTGTATAGATATTTAGGGCTTGAAGATCACATCTTGAAAGACCAGTATGTTTGGAAATCTTTGTATGGGAGACACCTTGCTGATGTAGTACAAGTACATTGTGTCTTGTTGCTGTGCTCAGGTCTTGCCATAGTGTATGTCCTGTAACATGAAACTGTCTTCCATAGTCTTACCTTGGTAGCAGAGTTTGGCTCTTCCTCATCCACTTTTAAGCCTACACAGTGGTTTCTGTTTTAGTTAATGACTGTGTTTCAACCTACATGTGACATGGATGAGCATTAGCACCTATTGGTATAATTACTTGAGCATACACCAGACTACAATCTCACAAAATCCATGACATGAAAGTGTACCTACAAGAAATTATGATGGTTTGAATTGAAGTAGTTTATATAACTACTATTTTACTTCATGTTAACAGTAGCTATTTTAGTATTTATAGTAAAATAAACAATTTATTTGTGTAAGTGTTAATAACTTATTTTTATAAAATTATAAAAATATGCTGCTCACCATCGTAAGCAATACTAATATTTACATTATATAGGGTAAAATAAGCAGGTTAAAAAATACACAAGTTTATTTTTTATTATATTCAGTGAAGTATTTAGAATTTATGTTCAAATTCCATGTTCAAAAAATATAAACATTTCTCCGAAATGCTACTTTTTTCTATAATAAGCAACTGTAATGTGAAAAATAAGTCATTTTGGGGTTAATTTATGGATTATTTTGTGGTGGAAATTAGAGAAAACTATTAAGGAGGCAGAGAAATGTAATATAAAAAAGAATTTCATTAAAACAGTATTAAATACAAACAGTTTTCAGGTGTGCTCAAAAGGTCTCTGCAATGTAGTAATTGCACTAATTGATAATGCACTAATTTATTAAAGTAAAAACATTACAGGCGGCACGGTGGCTTAGTGGTTAGCACGTTCGCCTCTCAGCGCTAGGCATTCCCGGTTCGAATCCCCATCTGGGTGGAGTTTCCATGTTTCCCCCCGTGTCTGCGTGTGTTTCCTCCGGGTTCTTCGGTTTCCTCCCACAGTCCAAAAACATGGATCAAGTCAATTGAGTTCTTCAAATTGCCCTATATAGAGTGTGTATGCGTGCGTGTCTGTGTGAGTGAGTGTGTGCCCAGCGATAGATTGGCGCCCTGTCCTGGGCGTATCTGCCCAGCGCCCGAAACTTTCTCCCCTGGATGGGCATGGGAAACCCCACCGCGACCCTAATATATGATAAAGCAGAAGAAAATGAATGAATGAATGAAAAAACATTACAACTTTAACATTTATATCCAAAGCATTAAAGGTTATAAGGCTGCTGCTGCCCATCAATCTGGGAAGTGTTACAAAGCCATTTCCAAACAATTTATGGCCTGTCTTTTTACACTCCATTAAGATTATTCCCAAGATGAAAACCTATAAGACAGTTGACATTCCTCCCAGAGTGGATGCCTGAGCAAGTTAACCCCAATATCAGACCATGCAATACTTGGAGGAAAAAATCTCAGACACTTTGCTTTAGATTGTATATTAAATGTTTAAGTTAATGATATTACATTACAACTACTAGTCTTTAATTGCTAAAGAGAACATGGCAGCACAAGTATTCTGGAGCAATATATTTTGGGAAACAAGACCAAAGTGGAGATGTTTGTGTGATCTACTATAAGCACAATACAAAACAATGATAGAGAGATGATGATATGAATTTATCTTGCTGTCACTTAACCCGAAACATTGAGTAGACTTTGAACTCAAAGTATTCTTAAAACAAATTTATTCAACAGCTTAAGCTTTACCACAATTGTGTCCTACAACAATAATCCCCAGTACACTCTCAAATCATTTAACAAGCCACTAGTTTACTGAGAAGTACTTAGTTTTTCTATTAGGGTTATTATTTAATATTATTACTTTAATATTATTATTACATACACACACACACCATAGCATCAAAATAAGACTTTTATTTTACCCATGACAGCAGACAAATAGTCATCTGATTAGTGTTTTGTATAAAAGTTTTTATTATTTTTTTTACATTCCATTAGTACATGGTTTACATTTAGGAGTCTTATCCAGTTTCCTTTTTTCCCCTTTTATTAGGAAGCCATGTATCATTCTTGTGTGTCCTATCGAATATCATGTAAATAAGACTGGCTCCCATTGGCCCATTGTAGGAGGAACTGTATATCCTGCCTGCCATTTGCTTCTCATAAGAAATATATCACTAAATCAGCATTTAGTTTGTGGGTTTTGTATCTTGTAAGTATTCATAGAGTAAATCATTATTTTTTACAGGAATGAATAATCCCTTTATGGATTGTGGACATTATCTTAATTTATTGCGTCATCTGCCTGTAAAAATTTTCTGTGCCATTTTTTAATTGTGACTTTTTACATTCTTCTCAACACAGATATGGCTTCTGAATTAGAAATTTCTTAATTTACATATACTGAAGCTTAAAGTTTTAGTAAGCAATGTTCATAGTGTTATTTTTAATAAATTAAAAAAAGAAAAAAACCTTTTGACATTTATTAAAATATTTTGTTGTTCTGTGGCCCGGTAGTACAGCAATTACAACGAATTCAATATGAAATATTTGGTACATCAATATAAACTTGACTAAAATATACTGTAATAAGTTAACAACTTTAACATTTAATTACCCCAGTTATTACAATTCTTCCACTTAAAGTAAAAAACAAAAGAACAATTGGATTTCCACATTAAGCATGAAAGAAATTCGTATCTTAAAAGACAAATCCCAAACAGTTACAATCCTTTTTTTATCTTTACATTTAAATCCATATAGATTATTTTCAGGAACATGTATGTTCTTTTAAAAAATAAATTCACTTCAATTACTTACATATACTTCAGTTATGTATTCAACAGAGAAGAACCCAACCATGCTAAATGTTAAATTAAGGAAGCATGCTTCTACACCGCAAGCTTCTGCACCTCTGATGGGTGGACTATATTCCAGGGCTATTATTAGATATCTTACTCTGTTAAAAGCTAAGCTTATTGAGTGATAGATTCCTGTTACATTCTGGGTCATTAGTCAAACTATAGAATTCACTGTAAAAAACATTAATGCAGGAACATATTTATGATTTAAGAGCTTAGCAGAGTACAGTTACACAACAATAATGCACAACCTTTAAAAAAAAGGTTTAATATATAAATGTGTTTATTAAAAGCATAAACTTTAATAAACTGGTCTTGCACATCATACTCTAGCCCGATTTTTGCAGTGAACGTAATAAGTAATTATTTTACAGTATAATGATACTTTTACTTAAGTATGGGTCTTTAGTACTTCTGCCACCTCTGTTGTGTTCCAAATTCATATATGCCTAAAAGTACAGTCAGTGCAATTTTTTTTAAAGAGATATTTTTGTGTTTAGTATATTTGATAAGACATTTCAGTGATAGTAAAAGACTATATATAAAATATTTCATCATCATTCTAATGTGCATTATATTATACTTGAATTATGGAATCTCTTCTGGCTGAGAATTTATCTTTTATAAAGCTGTTAATGTGGAAGCATTTTTGTATTTCAATTGTGCCCTCAAGAGCACTGTGTTTGATAAAAAAAAACATATTTTCACATTAAAGGTTCCAAACAATCACATTAGAGTAATAGTTTTTTCTTTTAATTAATCGACTAATCAAAAAAATTAATTGTTAGATTAATGTATATTTACATTTATATATATATATATATATATATATATATATATATATATATACACAAATAAAAAAATTAATAAAATGTCGGCAGGCACGGTGACTTAGTATGGACTACACTCTAATGGTAGCACATTTGCTTCTCAGTGCTGGGAATTCCAGGTTCAAATCGCCGTCTGGGTGGAGTTTTCACATTCTCCCTTTGTCCGTGTGTGTTTGTATTTTGTGATTTTTAGAGGCAAGAATGCAAATTAGTTTTATACTTTTTTTTAAATAAGGCATTTGATGTTTTCAAAGTCTGCCCTCCTGCTGATCCAGTTCATCACCTCATTATCAGCCTTCATATGTTGACCCAAGTGTGTTAAAGCAAAGAAACCCCGAGCAGGACCGCTTATAAAACATTATATAAATGTCAAACACAGTCACAGCACAGACTGGCCTTTTTTAACCTCTAACACATCAGCCCTTAAAAAAAAGTATTTTTAATTTCATGCCACTAGCTTGTCTATGCAGTTTTAACTATTTGGGATAGTGTTGCACAAGGACCTGTACAGTGACTGATTACAGTAACATTACAGCCCCATATCCAAAAGTAGGGTTTGTTTGTGAAATAAAATTGAAACATAAATCTGAGAAGAAAAAAAATTACATGGAAAACTAAAGACACACAAACAGAATTAACAGAACACACAGCAGGTGAGTCAATTAGATACCCTCATTACCAACTGCTCTGTTTCTCATTACCATACCAGTGTCTAATCAACACTGCTACTGACACCCCCCCTCCAATCAGAGTAAAAATTATTTAATTGAAATTATTTTAGATAAATAATTATGGAAAAATGCTGGGAATGATGCAGTCTCTCAAGACTATCAGTCACGAAATTCCTTCAGCTGTTATTAAGTAATATGTGTGTGTGTGTGTGTGTGTGTGTGTGTGTGTGTGTGTGTGTGCGCGCAATGGAATGGTACCCTGTCCTGGCTGTATCTGGATGGGCATGGGGATGGGCAATCCCTAGTACAGGATTAAGCGATAATGAATGAAGATTATGATATTAATCTTCATTAAGATAATGAATGTTCAGTAATTGTTTTTAAATCGCTTAATTAAATAAAATAGTTAAAAAACAAAAAAGAGCACGGTCCCCAGTTTGATTGCCACCAAATGCTATGGCTGAAGTGCTCTTGGACAAGGCATCTAACACCAATTGCTTCCTGGGTGCCGTATACATTGCATATATGGGCGGACCACCTCTCTGGACACGTGTTCTCAATTTACACAGTGTGTACATGTGTGTGTGTGTTTTACTACACGGTTTGGTTAAATGTAATAGATCACTTAACACATCTGGTTAAGCTCACATGAAAGTGACAAAAAAAAGTTTTTCTAAAACACCAGGAAAGCATTAAGCATCAGAAAATTAACCATTTCTTTACAATTTGCTATCTTTTCAGAGGTGATAAAACCATTATAATTTCAGAAGCAGTCCTAAGTAGGTCAAAAAACCATCCCCTGGACAATCCAGTGCTGCTAAAAATTAACTGAACAGAACCACACCACCATCTAATGTCAGCACGCAACAAAAACTCAACAACTACAACTTTATATAATTAATTATATTTTGTGACTCACTATCTTAATGCAATGCTAATGAAAGTAAATACATGTTATGATTTTAAAATGCTTCTGTTATTCATTATTTATTCCACAATTCATACATGGAAATCTATATTCAAAAAGTAGAATTTTTCAAGCCATCTAATAATTCCATAACGTAATGTTTGATGGCAGTATGTTAGTTTTAAAACATATTACACACAGTCATATGCAAAAGTTTGGGCACCCCTATTAATGTTAATCATCTTTAGTTCTAAATATTTGGGTGTTTGCAACAGCCATTTCAGTTTGATATATTTAATAACTGATATACAGTAATATTTCAGGATTGAAATAAGGTTTATTGTACTAACAGAAAATGTGCAATATGTATTAAAAATTTGACAGGTGCAAAAGTATGGGTACCCTTATCATTTTATTGATTTGAATACTCCTAACTACTTTTTACTGACTTACTGAAACACAAAATTGGTTTGGTAACCTCATTGAGCTTTGAACTCCATAGCCAGCTGTATCCAATCATGAGTAAAGGTATTTGAGGTGGCTAATTGCAAGTTGTTCTCCTATTTGAATCTCTTCTGAAGAGTGGCATCATGGGCTCAAAACAACTCTCAATGATCTGAAAACAAAGATTGTTCAACATAGTTTTTCAGAGGAAGGATACAAAAAGTTGTCTCAGATATTTAACCTGTCAGTTTCCACTGTGAGGAATATAGTAAGGAAATGGAAGACCACAGGGACAGTTCTTGTTAAGCCTAGAAGTGGCAGGCCAAGAAAAATATCAGAAAGGCAGAGGAGAAGAATGGTGAGAACAGTCAAAGACAATCCACAGACCACCCCCAAAGAGCTGCAGCATCATCTTGCTGCAGATGGTGTCACTGTGCATCGGTCAACAATACAGCGCACTTTGCACAAGGAGAAGCTGTATGGGAAAGTGATGCGAAAGAAGCCATTTCTGCAAGCACGCCACAAACAGAGTCGCCTGAGGTATACAAAAGCACATTTGGACAAGCCAGCTTCATTTTGGAAGAAGGTCCTGTGGACTGATGAAACAAAGATTGAGTTGTTTGGTCACACAAAAAGGCCTAATGCATGGCATCAAAAAACACAGCATTCCAAGAAAAACACTTGCTACCCTCTGTAAAATTTGGTGGAGGTTCCATCATGCTTTGGGGCTGTGTGGCCAATGCCGGCACCGGGAATATTGTTAAAGTTGAGGGTCGCATGGATTCCACTCAGTATCAGCAGATTCTTTAGAATAATGTTCAAGAATCAGTGACGAAGTTAAAGTTACGCCGGGGATGGATATTTCAGCAAGACAATGATCCAAAACACCGCTCCAAATCTACTCCGGCATTCATGCAGAGGAACAATTACAATGTTCTGGAATGGCCATCCCAGTCCCCAGACCTGAATATCATTGAACATCTGTGGGATGATTTGAAGCTGGCTCTCCATGTTCGGTGACCATTAAACTTAACTGGAATTGTTTTGTAAAGGGGAATGGTCAAAAATACCTTCATCCAGGATCCAGGAACTGATTGAAAGCTACAGGAAGCGACTAGAGGCTGTTTTTTGCAAAAGGAGGATCTACTAAATATTAGTCACTTTTCTGTTGAGGTGCCCATACTTTTTCACCTGTCTGTTAGTACAATAAACCTCATTTCAATCCTGAAATATTACTGTGTCCATCAATTATTAGATATATCAAACTGAAATGGCTGTTGCAAACACCCAAATATTTAGAACTAAAAATGATGATTAAGATTAATAGGGGTGCCCAAACTTTTGCATATGACCGTATTCTCCCATGTAGAAGCTGAATAAAAAAAAAATGAATGTGCAACTTTGAAAATATTGTTTTAACCTTAAATTAACTGTAAAGGACAATGATGCCTGTTGCATGTTGTAGAAAACCTATGGAAAACAAAGCATTAGTTTCATAATATGTACAATAATAATATAATATTTTGTGACTTTAGAACGTTCTGTTCTATTAGCAACTCCACCATCTTTATGACAGATTGACAGAAACTGATCTAAAAAGGAAGTCACGGATACAAGAAAATAAGCAAAATAATTAGAGGTCATATTTGGAATATTTTCTATTAACTATTTAACTTGCTGTTCAGAAAATCCTTTGTCTGTCTGATCTATTTTAAAAGCAGAGTAAGGCATTATTATTTTGTTTACTCTTTGTTTGAAACATACAAACTCATTACATTAGCTGGGACTCAACATCTCATATAAGCAACATCTCTCTGTGAGTGCAATATGGCCACAAGCATTTCCATGTTCTCGCCCAAGTCCAAAAGCACAGATTCAAGGCAAAGAAAATGTTGTAAATTGCCCCATATAGAGTGTGTGTGTGTGTGTGTGTGTGTATGTGCATGTATGCCTAGCGATAAATTGGCGCAATTTCCTGGGTGTATCTCCCCAGCGCTTGAAACATTGTTCCCTGGATTGGCATGTGGAAGCCCCCACAAGAGGATTAAACGGAAGATACTGAATGAATAAACATATTAATACACTTCATCATTAATTGCACATATTAAATAAACTGGCTCAATAGACAATTTTCTATTTAAAAATAAAGCCTACAATTTTTTCCACATCCTCCCCCACACGTTATTTCAGCAGAAAAATACCACCTTTTTCAGTAGGTGCCACACAAATACAGCATCATAAACATAATTTGAATGGATCTGAGTGGATCTGTCTTTTACTGAAAATGTATATTGCATAAATAATAAGATTATCAGACAAGGACAACTACAGACTTGTAAAAAGCAACAATAATCAAAATCCCATTTTATAAAAAGTATCCGCAAATAAAAAACCCTAAAAAGTGTAACCAAAATGTAATGTAACAAAGATGTAAACATACTCAAGCTTTTCTTTGCACCCTGCCTTGGTAATTACATGTGTATGAGAATTAGCTAAATAAGGTTCTTGTTTTACTGCATGTTATAAACACATACCCTTTAAAATGTAAAGTTGTTCGGTTTGGAAATAATTTAAGTTCAGTGTAATAAGCCTTGTAGTCGGTTAGTTTACTTCATTTTCAACACAAAGTCTGACTGCCATATTCATGGTATTAAAATAGCTCAGGAAGGCAAATTGAAACATCATATGCATACATATCACATATGCTTTTGATTTAAAAAATGAAAATAATAATAATAAACTCAATCATAATCCTCAGGTACTATGAGTGAGGACTGTAACTCCCTTGATATGTACATCCACATTACATGGTCTTAAATTAAATGTATAACAACACCAGTTCCGCAGTTCCCAGTGGATAAGTGTAGATCTCAGGCTTGGCAGTGTTGGGTTGGTGATAGTCTCTGCTGGCATTTCACCTCTTCACCCAGCTCTTCATTAGTAGAGGGGGTGGCACTGAAATGATGCTATTCCAAGGTACCCTCTGAACTAAGAAGAGTCCACAGTATCTGCCCCTTTCTGTTCTGCTGCTCTAGTCAGTTATGCTGGAGTCACATGCTGCACTGTGTCAATTAAACTCTGGTTATTATTTAAATACTGTTTTTTATTAGCCCTAACTGCTTTTTTTGTCTGTTACTTTTGAGGTGTTGCCAATTTTATTGAGGTGTCATCAGCTATTCATTCATGGCTCTGCCGGAGCACTGAAGCTACGACAGTTACTGAATGGAACCTGGATTGTTATTGGACTGGCACTTCTGCAAGATGCCCTCAATGGACTTATATAGTTTTCCAATTGTTACAGTTCTTCTAATTTTTAAATACTGATCACTACGCAATCTGTATATGGCTGTAGATCAGTGGAGGATGAGTCCCCCACTGATGCTTAATCCTCCCCCCCAAAAAAACAAGCTTCGGCTTGCTCTTTGGGGATTTCAGTCATTTAACACTGTAAAGCTGCTTTGTGACAATGTACTGTTGTAAAAAGTGCTATATAAATAAATTATTTTAACTTACTTGAACAGTTAAAGTTTAATGATCATCTTGCCTGTATACAAAAAATAAATGTTCATTATGTCACTGCTATGGTCTTATGATGTGTCAAATTTAAACACATGGATTTCGAAGCAATATAAGGAAGAAAAGCATTACTTGGTGACTTTTTGTCCCTACAATCAGAATTTGTCATCATATTGTGTAAAGATAAAATATAATGAGAATCTTTTTACTGGGTGACATTCGACATCAGAAAAAGCCTATGCCAGGTAGAGAACACATTGTAAATCGAACACTTATATGCTGCTCATTTTCCCAACACCGTCCCCATCAAAAATAAGGCTTGAATGAAAAGACTAGGCTTGAATGAAAAGATACAGTTAAAATAGTTCATTTAATTAGCCAATTATATAATTTTCATTCTTGGCCAAATGTTTGCAATATGCAGCTCTTAAAAATGAGAAGAAAAATTTCTAAAAGTTTCTAAACTTTAGTGTTAAGTATTTTTTTGGTCTTGTTCACAAGTGATGGTAAGATGGAGCAGAAGATTGACAGGTGGATCGGCGCGTATACCGGTCTGTTGTGGTGAAGAAAGAGCTAAACCATAAGGCAAGGCTCTCGCTTTACCAGTCGATCTATGTTCCTACCCTCACCCATGGTCATGAGCTTTGGGTAATGACCGAAAGAATGAAATCACAAATATAAGCAGCTGAAATGAGTTTCCTCCGCTGGGTGTCTGGGCTCTCCCTTAGTGAGAGGGTAAGAAGCTCTGTAATCCAGGAGAGACTCAGACTAGCGCCGCTAATCCTCCGTGCTGAAAGGAGCCAGTTGAGGTGGTTCAGGTATCTGGTAAGTATTCCTCCTGAGCGCCTCCCTAGAGAGGTGTTTCAGGCATTTCAAGCTGGAAGGAAACCCCAATAAAGAACTAGGACATGCTGGAGGGATTATATTTTCCAGCTGGTCTGGGAACACCTCGGAATTCCTCCAGTTGAGCTAGGAAAGGTGGCTGCGGAGAGGGAGGTCTGGGTCTCTCTGCTGCAGTTGCGGAAGACAATGCATGAATGGATGAATGGGTATTACATGAAGGGCATGATTATTGCGTGTTGGTATTATTGTGTATCTCTAGAGGCATCTCAACTATATCTTTGATGAATTAAAAAAAAGAACCACTTAACTTACTTAAAAATGAAAACAGTAAACAGCAGTTACAAAAAAATTAATTTGGACAAAAAAAGATTAAGCCACCCAGAATAGACCCACTGGCTACAGTACAGTCAATCTGATTTTGCACTCTGTATTAGACCAAAGCTGTTACTGCTGCTAACTTTACCACCTGATTTACAGATACAAATATTTAAGAGTGAAGCTGAGTTTGATGAAAATTGAAAGGGCGTCATTTTTTGGTTGCTGCAAAATAAGATAAGATTAAGTGAGAGACAGAGAAATCTTTTTTTTTTTCTTCTATAAACTCCATTAAACAATGATAAATTATTGTCCTTATTGCTACCCTTCAACCATATGCATCTCTTTTAGGTGTTATATTTTGTGTTGTTACTTCCATTTAATAAACAATTTATAACTTCTATTATTCTATATTTAATATTGGTCTTGTGTAGGGCTGCAACTAACGATTATTCTGATAATCGATTAATCGGTCGATTATTTTTTTCGATTAATAAATGAATCGGATAAATTAAAATAAATAAATTCCATGTTTTTACATTTACATTTAATCATTTAGCAGACACATTTATCAAAAGATAGATGTTTTTCAGTACAATTATTTTATAGTATAGTATTATATAATAATAATTTTATTCAAAATGTTTAAGTTAACATTTCCTGTAATTAATGAAAAGCACAATGAAAGAAATAATGTATCATCTAAGCATCACTCACTTCACAACAAAAGTCAATTCCAAATAACACATGATACTCAGTTGCCCTCAGTAATGAACCATATATTGTCTTTTCTGTAGCCAATTGGAAAAAATAAATTAACAAATGAACTAATTAACAATCAGCTATTGAAAAAAAAAATTAACAAACAAATTAGCCAGTTAACAAAAAAAATTCTTGTGTAAAATGTCAATTGGACACCGGGACATGTGTGGCTGCTTTGCACACCGTGCACAAGGCTTCCCGTTTGTCTCGACGCGGTCTGAAAGCGGGGGCGGGGGACTCTTTTGTAAACACACACTTGCGTACTTTTACGCCGTGCGCATGTGTGCGTCAATCCCCCACTCTCCTGCGGTGTGCTGCTATTGAAAAACCAGGACAATTCCTCACTTTAAAAATTAAACCAGGACGCCCGGGACAGGATGTGAAATACGGACATGTCCGGGGAAATACGGACGTATTCGTATAACGGACGTTAAGACACGGACATTATGACACGGACGTTAGGACACGTTCTCTATCACTGTTATTATCCAGTTAACAACCAAATACAGCATGAAGCTGCTCTGCCGGTTTAACAGTGTGATGTTGCGTTACGTTGATTTATTTCAAAACTAAAGAATCTCGGGATGTTGTAGTGATTTATCTGCTGTTCAGCTTCATCCTCAACAGTGTTTAGTTTCAGGTGGTGTATTATTACCGTGCTGCTCCGTGCAGCTCAATTCAGGTTCGCAGAGCTGCATGTTCCACGTTCTTTTATTTGTGTGCAGTGTGAAGCTCCCGCAGTTTGGATTTAAACGGAAGCTTGTTTTCAGCGTTGGCTGCGTTTCATTTGTGTGATTTATCAACTTGTTTTGCAGATTCCGCCTCGTTCTGTTCAACCCGCTATTTTTTCCAGCGTTATTGAAGCGCTGCAGGTGACGTAAGCGGTTACGACACTGCGAGTAACGCGGAAATCGCGCAACCCAACGAATCGATAATGGAAATTCATTATCGATAATTTGGATAATCGATTTTTATCGAATCATTGTTGCAGCCCTAGTCTTCTGTATATTCCTATTAAGAATTATAACTAATTTTAATAAAATGTAATAAACTAGACTAGAACCAGACTAAAATTAAAAATATGTTAGCCACAAATATAGATTTTAACATTTTTTCCACCCCAGTTAAAAAAAAAAAATAGTAAAGATCATAAATATAAGATGTTTTGTGAAAATATTTAAATCAAATTCTAACACTGGGTACAAAATTCTGCACACTGATAAACTGTTTCATTTTATTTCTATAAAGGTTTACTGGATGTAAATATATAAATGTTTTGTTCAAAAATATTTGCATTTATATTTATGCAAAATAGCAAATGGTGAAAAAAGAAACACTTTTAAAAAAAGTGTTAGAAGCTCGCTTGTTCTTCCCCGGGAGATCGGCTATGCGGGAGGAAATGCGTACGCCGTCTTGCGCCTAATGAGCGTTTTCCGGGAACCGGCTATGCGGGGAAAAATGCGTACGCCGGTCCGTCGTACAAAACACTCCCACAGATACAACCTGCGCGGGGCTATTACGCAGCGCTGTACCGTGGTTGAGCGCGGAAGCAGAGTTCGAGACACTGGGATAAAAACAAAACAGGGTTTATTATTAAAAAAGGTATGAGCCATTCTATGAGACGTCACTTCCTGCCACGCAGTCAGTGTGTAGATGCGTACGTGCGTTGTCTAGCTCTGTTAAGCTTAACCACTAAATTGAGTACTATTTAGTTATTTAGTTACTTTCAGTTACTTTTTTTTTTTTTACATTCGCTTTACTGTTCAGCTACCCCATCGTTATAACATAGCATTTATTCCGCTTTTTGTCCCTCACTACTCTCCAAATCGCGGTGTAGTTGCTAGCGTTTTTAGCCGCTAACGCTAGCACTTTCTGCTTACTATTGCGGTCGTTCACTGCTAACACCGCTGCATTTATTACCCACTTTGTTTATAAATATAAGCCTATATTTATAAAAGAGTCATCTCCTGATCTGTGTCGACGGATTCAACTGTTCGGATTTTCGGATCGGATTCTATTGGTCTCGACGCTGATCTTCACACACCGCATTGTGAGAACCTTCAGGACTCAACCTCCACCCGACGCTAAAGCAGCCAGATTCACTAGGGTTGGATCTTCATCATCAGCTGTAACAGCGGGAAATAACCTTACATCTATACCCACCCAAAGCTAAGATTTTTCTTCTTTTATATATAAACTTTACCATGGCACTTTCCCCTCTGGTTGCGTGCCCTCAGTGCAGTATGTATAGACAGTCTTCCTCCGTCATTACTGATAATTCAGCCCGTGAGAAGTGTAGCCTAGTCCTTAGTCTGACGGAGAAGATTTCAGTGCTAGAAGAGCGCATTCGGGTTTTAGAACAGGGTCATGTTAGTAAAGATGTGTCAGGGACCAGTTTAGCCAGCCCGAATGCCGCAGGATCAGGTCCTAAATCTCCGGCTTTAGAGCCCTCGCAGCAGGGAGAGTGGGTGACGACCAGGCGACGTACACGTAGAACTGAGCATCACTCTTCTAGGATCCACGTGTCCAATCGGTTTTCCCCACTCAGTGACTCACCCACTGAGAGACCGGTTGCTAAAAGTGCTCTGGTTATTGGCGACTCCCAGCTCAGACACGTGCGAATCGCTACCCCCTTGGAGACCCCAGCAACCATAGTCCGGTGCATTCCGGGGGCCAGGGCTCCAGACATCAGGGTGAACCTCAAAGTGCTGGCTAATGCTAAACGCTCATTCTCTAGAATAGTTATCCACGTCGGCACTAATGACGTTCGTCTCAAGCAGTCAGAGATTACTAAGGCTAATGTTAAAGAGGTGTGTGGAACCGCTGCAATGATGTCTGATGAAGTAGTTGTCTCTGGTCCTCTACCAATTAGGCGTGGCGGCGAAACTTACAGCAGGTTATGGTCGCTACGTTGCTGGATGTCTAAGTGGTGCTCAGAAAACAACATTACCTTTATCGATAATTGGTCTACTTTTGAGGGAAGGCCTGGCCTTTTGAAATGGGACGGCATCCATCCTTCCCGGGAGGGTGCTGCGCTCATATCACATAACATAGCCGATAGGGTTTTTTCTACAGATAGGAATAAAAATTGACAATTCAGAGCCAAGGCCAGGCAGCAGACAGTACGGCCTAACCAACTGCCTGCGAACTGCCAGGAGTCGTCACCCACAATAACTAGGTTCCATACCATTAAGACAGTTATTAAGTATCGCAGTGAGCAAAAAACAAAGAGTCCAAAAAGTGTGCCAAAAAAATCTCATTAATATCAATACAACCTCAAGTAATGTAAGAAACACTTTTAAGTTAAAACTTGGGTTATTAAACATTAGGTCACTTTCATCAAAATCAGCTCTAGTTCAAGAAATAATAACTGATAACTTCCTAAATGTCTTTTGTCTCACAGAGACCTGGATTAGGGCCAATGAATACCTAACATTAAATGATGC
>JAFMOD010000299.1:3104853-3130022 GCA_019802435.1 Corydoras maculifer | reverse complement strand
ACACTATGTTAAACCTTGATAACTCTTTAATTAGACCCAGTTCATCTGTGAATAATCTCGGTGTCATTATTGATTCAGATCTCTCCTTTACAGAGCACATTAGCAATATTACTAGAATTGCATTTTTTCACCTTCGTAACATTTCAAAGCTACGAAATATCCTCTCCCTCCAAGATGCAGAAAAACTAATTCATGCTTTTATTACCTCAAGGTTAGATTATTGTAATTCACTTCTGACATGATGTTCGAATAAATCATTACAGAAATTACAACTTGTGCAAAATGCTGCAGCTAGAGTTTTAACTAAAACCAGAAAGTTTGATCAAATCAGTCCTGTGTTATCAAACTTGCACTGGCTACCAGTTAAGTTTCGTATTGAGTACAAAATTTTATTAATAACATATAAAATTCTATATAATCAGGCTCCACAGTATTTCACTGAGCTGATTCAATTGTACAAGCCAACACGTGAGCTCCGATCTCAAGGTGCTGGTTTACTCTTATCTCCTAGAATAAATAAAATTACTGCTGGTGGAAGAGCATTCTTCCACAAGGCTCCTCAACTTTGGAATAGCCTTCCAGTTACCGTTCGTGATTTACACATTTATTTAATCTTGCGTTTAATTAATCCCCTGTAGACAAAGATGTAGATCTCAGGCTTGGCTGTGCTGGGGGTAATCTGGGATCAGTGTATGCTGGCGTTTCACAGCTTCACCCACCTCATCATTAATGGGGGGGGGGGGGGGTGGCACTGAAATGATGCTGTTCCGGGGCGCCATCTCATCTATGTAGAGCCTGCAGTATCTGCCTCTTTTAGTTATGCTGCTCTAGTCAGTGATGCCGGAGTCACATGCTGCACTGTGTCAATAAATTACTTATTAATTAAATGCCGTGCTTTATTATTAGCTCTAACTGCCTTCCCTGTCTGTTTCTTTTGAGGTGTGACCGGCTTCCTGAAGATCTTCATCCATGGCTCTGCCGACGAACACTGATGGAACCTGAATATCCAATGGACTGGCGGTCCTGCAGGACACCCCCTTAATGGACTCACATATAGTTTTCCAGTTTTTAGTCTTTCCATTTGTTAAATGTCTCTACATGGCTGTCCTACATTGTTGTTGCTGCCTGGCCGCTCAAGGAGGATGAGTCCCCCACTGAGTCTTGGTCCTCCCAAGGTTTCTTCCTTGAATAACAACAGAAAAGGGAGTTTTTTCTTGCCACTGTCGCTTCGGCTTGCTCTTTGGGGGTTTAAAGGCTTTTCATTCTGTAAAGCTGCTTTGTGACAATGTACTGTTGTAAAAAGTGCTATATAAATAAATAACTTGAACTTGAACTTTAAAAATGGTGTAGGGACACGAACAGAAAGAGGGGAACGAAACGAACAAGACTAACACCGGGATATTACCGAAACAAAGACGTGCACGGGGGAGAGGAAATACTGAAACTAAATACAAAAAACACCCGGTCACATGCACAAAATAAACCAATCAACCAACGGAGACAATGAGTCCATTAAATGAGGGACAGGTGCCCCAGACACCTGTGACAAAAAGAAAAAAAAAATATTAAAATAATGTGCGTTTAAATGTTATAAATCACAATGTGTAAATTGTAACTTTCGATAATTAAAAATATTCCAACCAGTTTTGACATTTTGTGTCAACAGACCTAAGTTCTAGATAGAAGCTGAAAGATTTCTGCAATACAAGGTAAAGGTCTTATTGGGACATTCTGGTGCAACATTATAATGCAACTGTAACATGCTAATATTTAATTAAATAAAATGACAAGTTACTTTAGAGAAAAATCAGCTGATTTCTGTCTAGTTTTATATTTTTAATAATTACATGTTATCATAATCCAGAAAACAAAATGTCCTGGTAACCTCAAGAAGACCACATCTATTTTCAGAAGGAAGGGCAAGATTGCAAAATGTATACATGTTTATATGTATATATGTTAAAGTCTGGAGTGGTAGTTCAGTGGGTAGGGTGTTGGGCTCAGAAGTGGGTTCAATTCCCAGGTCAATTGAAGTTACCAATGTGGGTCCTTGAGCAAGGCCCTTAACCCTCATTGCTCCAGGGGTGCTGTGTCTACTCTGTGCTTGCTTTGTAAGTTGCTTTGGATAAAAGCTACCAAATAATAATATGGTTTAGATTCTTTTTACAAGATTTCGGAGATTTTGTACAGAAATGCATTTTTGTACTCAGATGATGATGTTGCCTGGCTCACAATCTTCATTCATTCATTCATTCATTATCTTCCGCTTTATCCTATATAAGGGTCGCGGGGGGTTCCCCATGCCCATCCAGGGGAGAACGTTTCGGGCACTAGGCAGATACACCCAGCACAAGGCGCCAATCCATCGCTGGGCACACACTCACCCACACAGACACGCACACAAACACACTCTACATGGGGCAATTTTGGAGAACTCAATTAACTTGATCCATGTTTTTGGACTGTGGGAGGAAACCGGAGAACCCGGAGGAAACCCACGTGGACACGGGGAGAACATGGAAATTCCACCCAGATGGGGATTTGAACCGGAAATCCCTAGCACCCTGCTCACAATCTTTTTGTTATTGGTTAAATGAAGTTAAGATTAGGGCTCTGTCTGGACCATTCTTTAAGACAAAACTACCAACTGACTTTACTTTGTGCATTGCACTGAAAGAGTATGACCCTTTCTAAACCCTTACCACAATGTTGGTTCAAATACTTGTCCAAAATGCATGATAGAGAGCTTAATTTTTTTACACTTACGGCAATGTGACTGATTGAAGCGCATGAATTCAAATTCAAAGAATTAATTATCTTCCAATAGATTTGACCATACAACACAGCAGGAAGGTTGCATTGTTTTTACAAAAATACTGATCCAATGTATCGCTGGGCACATTCACACACACACACAGACACACACACACACAAAATGGGGCAATTTAAAGCATTCAATTTACCTTGAACCAATTTTTTTGACTGTAGAAGGAAACTGGAGAACCCGGAGTTAACCCACTCAGACACACATTCCCACCCAGATTGGGATTCAAATCTGGATTAACTCAGTGCCGAGAGGCAAATATGCTAACCACTAAGCCACCGAGCCACCACATTAAATTTACCAGAATTTAAAACCTTTTTTTGGCAACAAGAGACATCTTGTATTTGATAGCAATGATGATCCATCTCATTTTACAGAACTTTTTTTTACACTCTATGTATATTTGACAATTGTATACTTCCAACTTTGTTAAATCAGTTTAGGAAAGCTCTTTTTTTTTCTTAAAATACCAGGAACCTGGAAAAACCCACCGGACACGGGGAGAACATGAAAATTCCACCCAGGTAAGGATTCCAACCTAGATCCCCAACACTGCGAGGAGACGTACTAACCCCTAAGCCACTGTGCTCGTTATAGGAATTTAAACCCCTTTGCTCATTATAGGAATTCATCCATTCATCTATTATCTTCCGCTCTATCCTCTACTAGGGTCGCGGGGGGGTTCCCCATGCCCAACGCTTCGGGCGCTGGGCAGATACACCCCGGACAGGGCGCCAATCTATCGCTGGGCACAAACTCATTCACACAAACACACTCTATAAGGGGTAATTTGGAGAATTCAATTGACCTTGATCCATGTTTTTGGACTGTGGGAGAAAACCGGAGAACGTGGAGAAAACCCACGCGGACAAGGGGAGAACATGGAAACTCCACCCAGATTGGGATTCAAATGGGAATCCCGAGCGCTGAGAGGCGGACATGCTAACCACTAAACCACCCTGTTATAGGAATTAAAAAATGCCAAATTCTGAATTTGTCAGTTAAGTTAAACTTGGGTTGCAGCTGGATATGGAACAACGCCTAACAATGTGCTGCTTCGAAAAGCCTGAAAGAGAAGCTTTGAACTAGGTTTTTGGACCGTAGGAGGAAATCCACGCAGACATGGCGAGAACATGGAAACTCGAACCAGATTAGGATTCGAAACTAGGATCCCCAGTGCTAAGAGGCGAACACTAATCACTAAACCACAGTGATAGGATCTCATTCATTAATTCATTCATTATCTTCCGTTTAATCCTCTACTAGAGTTGCGGGGGGATTCCCCACGTCCATCCAGGGGAGAACATTTCGGACGGTGGGTAGATACACCCAGGACAGGGCGCCAATCTATCGCTGAGCACACTCTTACTCATACACACAAACAGACTCTATATGAGGCAATTTAGAGCATTCCATTTAACTTGATCCATGTGGGAGGAAACCGGAGAACCCAGAGGACACCCAAACAGACACGGGGAGAACACAGAAACTCCACCCAGATTCAAACCTGAAATCTCCAGCAATGAAAGACAAACATACTAAACACTAAGCCACCGTAATATGAACTCGAAGATGGCAAATTCTGAACTTGATTTAAACTCGAGAACTTGATAGTGAAGGTAAACTCGGGTTGCAGCAGGATATGAAACGCCGCCTAACAGCGTTCTGCTTTGAAAAGCCTAAAAGATTCATTTTGAATTGTGTGCAGCAGGAGTGAGAACCGCAAAACTGAAAGTGGACTCGAGGTTCGTTTAGGTAAAGAAGTACCCGAACACAAAACCTGTAATCATGTGTGTGGTGCAGCGCTGCATCACCGCCAAATAAAGCATCAGCACAAATCAAAAAGACCCTGTAACCCCCCTGCCCTTTTCAGATCTTACTTTCTGGCTGTTTGGAGTAGAAATCCTCTGGCTGCACTGGAACTCAGATGGATCTGATCCATGTTTTTGGACTGTGGGAGGAAACCGAAGAACCCAAAGGAAACCCATGTGGACAACATGGAAACTCCACCCAGATTGGGATTTGAACCTGGAATTCCAAGCACTGAGAGGCCAATCCTACATGCCAATCCTATGCGACCATGATAAGAACTCGAAAATGCCAACATCTAAACTTGGGTGCTGCTTTGAAAAGCCTGAAAGAGACGCTTGAATCCATGTTTTTGGACCGTGGGAGGAACCCAGAGGAAACCCATGCAGACACGGGAAGAACATGGAAACTGCGCTCATTTTGAGATTCGAACCTGGATCCCTAGCAATGAGAGGCGAACGTGCTAAGCACTAAGCCTGAACTTAGTGGATCGTACGTTCTGAACTTGACAGTGAAGTTAAACTCGGGTTGCAGCTGGATATGAATCGAATCCTGACAGCGTGCCGCTTTGAAAAGCCCGAAAGAGAAGCTTTGAACTTGAACTTGCAGCGCATTCTCATTTACAGCTTCACTTCACACTACGGTTTAGCTTTAATTTCGAATTGTTGGAGGAGAACGGACGGAGAAGCGCCAAAACTGAAAGTGGACTCGAGGTTCGTTTAGGTGAAGAAGTAGCAGAGCACCAAACCCGTAATCATGTGTGTGGTGCAGGCTGCATCACTGCCAATTAAAGCATCACCACAACAGCACAAATCAAGAAGACCCCTGTAAACCCGCTGCCCTTTTCAGATCTTACCTTCTGGCTGTTTGGAGTAGAAATATTCGGCAGCACAGGAACTCAGACGGGTCTGATCTGATCAGCCTGGTTCTTTTATCCACTGACTGAAGAACCTTTCAATCCTCCTCCCGTCCGCTTTGCCCCGATCACTGGCATCCAAATATGCCACCACACTGCTGGGTGGCGATCCGGTACATACCCCGAACGCGACCGACACTTTGGCCGGGTTTTATTTATTTATTTTTACATAACAGTAGCTCCGTTCCGTCGGCGTTGACGCATCAACGTTAGGACAATATGGAGTTTCTTAAAGGGCCACAGCGACTAAAATGTCGCAACGGTTACACAAACGCCTCGAGTTTTCACTTCACCTAAAGCTTATGTCCATTCCTAATCTTTGCATCTCAGCGTGGATTGTTAGTTTTGTGACCACAAGGACAACCCTTTTTGTACTAAAGGTTTTGTTTCCTAAAAAACAAATGAGAAATTAAAGGGGGGGGGGGGAGTGGTAGCTCAGTGGTCAGGGCTTTGGGTTATCAATCTGAAGGTTGTGGGTTCAAATCCCAGGTCCACTGAAGTTACCAATGGGGGTCCTTGAGCAAGAGCCTTAACTCCAGGGATGTTGTGATGAACCCTGTGCTCAACTTGTAAGTCGCTTTGGATAAAAGCGTCTAATAAATGACCAAATGTAATGTAATGTAAATTGAGTTTACTATATGGCTTAGTGAATAGCACTTCTGTGTCTGTTTTAATGTACTTCCACTGTCTAAAACATATAATTAAATTTAAATTGCCTCATCTAAATTGCCCCTATATGATGTGTAGGACACACAAACACACACACTATATGGGGCAATTTAGAGCATTCAATTTACCTTGAATCCATGTCATTAAACTGTGGGAGGAAACCGGAAAACCCAGAAGAAACCCACATGGACACGGAGAGAACATGGAAACTGCACCTAGATTGGGATTCAAACCTGGATCCACAGTGCTGAGAGGCGAATGTGTTAACCACTAAGCCACCATGCCGCCCTCCTATCTGAATTGCCCTATCTATATTGCCCATATATACTGTGCATGTGTGTGTCTGTGTGAGTGCCCAGCGCTCGCCCACATTCTACATCCTCCTTCAATGGCTTTAAAATGAATCTTTATTTATTTCATTTGTTTATTTTATCTCAACATGCATCCAACCAGCATGCACACATTAGTATCTTTTATACAGTTGTCTGAAGGTCAGTCTTTACCTTTTTAAAAATTACTTTTTACATGTTTTTATTTTGTAGATCATGAGGTTCTTTTAGACTAAACAGTTCTAGGGATTTCTAAGAGGAACTATGGACTGGGACAAAAAAAAAGAGAACTACATTTGCTGTGGTCAATACTTAATATAGATGGTTTAAATACAATGCTAAGGAATATTTTTATAACATAACACTTTAAAATCACATTGTACTTACGTTGCCTAACAGTTCAATGAGGTCTAGACTTTTTTTTAAATCTATTTGCACATGTTCACCTCAACTACAGCTCTTCCATAATAATAATAATAATAATAATAGTAGTAGAAATAATAATAATAAGAAGAAGAATATTAAAAGTTAATTCAGCTATGATGCAACTTATGAAATTATATAGTATTGCTAAAATAATGCAGCAGTAAATGTGAGTAATAATTACAGCTGAGGGCAGGGCCAAAAAACTTTTTTTTTTAGAAAATACACAAAACCAACTCCACCGCTGGAGGTTCGAATCCCAGTCTGGCAGTTTCCATGTTCTCCACATTTTTGCGTGAGTTTCCTCCGGGTTTTCTCCGACAGTCCAAAAACATGGATTTAAGGTAAATTGAATGATTTAAATTGTCCCATATAATGTGTGATTGGGTGTGAGTGTCTGTATGAGTGAGTGTGCCCAGCGATAGATGTGCCCTGTCCTGGTTGTATCTGCCCAGTTTTCCCCTGAACCTAGTATATGATTAAGCAGAAGTTAATAAATGAATGAATAAATATAATTTGTTAATGTGTTACAATAACACAAAAATACCTTTAAAAAGAAAAAACGTTTTTAAAATAAAAAAAAAGGTTTGAGAGAACATACAGCATTCTACAGATGCCTACATTTGCAGACTGTGTAGAAGGTTAACGTGTCTCACTCATTTCCACCCACTGCATTGCTTTTACTGATGGATCATTTATAGATGTGGGTGGGAAGTTCAGATGTGTCTTCTGCAGAGACAGACTTACATATAGTCTGCTTCCTCTTGTACACACATGGTTTCAGAAGCTTTTTTTGTCACTTTACACAAGCTCTTGTTTTTTGGTCTTTTTTCTGTCTATTAAAGTGATATCTTACCCAAAAATTGTTGCATTTTTTGAAAAGGTTCCATCATTTTTAACCTTCATTTTAAAACCCAGGTTGTTTACACATGATCACCAGGACAACAATCATGCTTACAGAGCATTTTCAGGTTTAAGGAAACTCACCATGCTTTAGAAAGTGGTCAAAGGATCAAACTTCAAGTCCACTGTCCTCATTGTAAAGAATCATGGTGTGGGTATGTATTGTTTGAAATGGGACTGGTGAATTTTTAAAAGCAAAAGCAAGTGAGAACTTGCCTTGTTGTATGGTTTGGAGACAGTGACAAAGACGAAGAGACATGAAGCAGAGCTGGAGATGGCTGGACTTAAGATGTGGAGGTTTTCTTTAGGTATGACCAGGGTGGACAATATTAGGAATGAGTACAACAGAGGGACAGCATGGGTTGAAAAATTGGGCGTTAAAGTTCGAGAGTACAGACTAAGATGGTTTGGACATGTGCAGAGGAGGCACAGTGGATAAATTGGTAGGCAGATGTTGGAGATGGAGCTCTCAGGCAAGAGACAGAGAGGAAGGCCAAAGAGCAGATGCAGCGAGTTGGGGTTGAAAGAGAAGATGCAGAGGACAGGGTGAGATGGAAAAGATTGATTCACTGTGGTAACCCCTAAAAAGGGAAAGGCCCGAAAGAAGAAGAAAAGCATTATGATTAAGCATTAAGACCTAAACCTTATGTACAAAAGTATAGGGACACCTACAGGAGCATTTACAGCATACCATTTTAAACTGGTAAAATTTATAAGCTATAATAGTTCTTTTGTGAAGACAATCTACAACTTTAGGAAGAGAAAAGAAAATGTTTGACCATTTATTCAAAAACACATTGGAGAACTCAGATACTGATGTTGGATGAGAATACTTGGGTCAAAATCTCATGGTTTTGTTCATCCTAGTGTTTAATAGGTTTAAGCTGAGGGCTCTCTCTGAGCCAGTCATGTTTTTCTGCACTAAACTTACCCAATTATGCTTTCATAAATCTTGCTTTGTACACTGGAGCACAGTCATGCTGAAACAAAAAAGAACTTTCCTACACAAAATTGTCAAAATTACATCGACTGTAAAACATCATAAAATTTGAAGTGTTTTGTTATTCAAAATGTACACTTACTTTGAAATGAGATGAATCATCATCCCTATTAAATACAAGATGTCTCTTGTCGCAAAAATAGGTTTTGGATTCTGCTAAATTTGATGTGGCGGCACGGAGGCTTAGTGGTTAGTACTTTGGCCTCTCAATGTTGGGAATTTAAGTTTGAATCCCAATCTGGGTAAAGTTTCCATGTTCTCTAGTCTCTACGTGGGTTTCCTCCGGATTCTCTAGTTTCCTCCCACAGTCCAAAGACATATTTAATGCTCTAAATTGCCCCATTTAGTGTGTGTCTGTGTGAGTGAGTGTGCCCAGCAATAGATGTCCTGGCGCCCTGTCCTGTATCTGCCCAGCGCAATCCATTGCTGGGCACACACCTACACACAGACAGACACACACACACACCCAAATATACAGTACAGACCAAAAGTTTGGACACAACTTCTCATTCAAAGAGTTTTCTTTATTTTCATGACTATGGAAATTGTAGATTCACACTGAAGGCATCAAAACTATGCATTAACACATGTGAAATTATATACTTAACAAAAAAGTGTGAAACAACTGAAATTATGTCTTATATTCTAGGTTCTTCAAAGCCTAGAGCCAGTTTAGTGCAGCCAATTTACCTAGAATCCTTGTTTTTGGACTCTGGATGGAAACCGGAGAACCAGGGTTCTGGTTCTTTCTAGAGAACCAAGAAAGACATGGAAAGAACATGAAAACTCCACCCAGATTAGGATTGAAACCAAACTGAATCCCTAGCACTAAAAGGCGAACATGCTAACCATTAAGGCACTGTGACACCCCTATAGAACAACAAACTGAAAGCAATCACACCTGTTCTTGCATTATACCAAAATTTTTTTTTTTACATTATAATTCATGAGTGTAAAATATACACTTAAAATATAATCACAGATTCTTGAAATAAAATATTTGACTTAGACACATGGCCAGCCACTTAAAGTGATCATAACAAGCTTGCTAAAGTACAACCTGAAGAGCCTGGACCATATCTGCCATCAAATTAAATGATTCTAGCTGCTTTTGAACAAAATGCATGATGGCTGGAAAAGAGTCCCTAAAAGCAGTTCATTTAATGTTGTGAAAAAGTGAAAGTAGTTGAAAATTCAAAAACATTTTGGCAGTTAAACTATGCTCTATGGTTTAGAGCATTATCAATTGGTATGGCACCACATACACTTTAAATAATCATTAACCGTTAAATAATCCCTTTAAACTAGTCGCTGAGCCAAGAAAATCAGGGACACTACAAAGAGGTCAGAGGCAACTTAAGGAAGGAATTAGGTCTGTGTGTATAAGAACAATCTTGCCCTCTGAACACAAAGAAAAATTTTTGTTTGGCAGAGAAACATGCAAGAATTTGTCCCACAAAAATCTTGCTCCAAATCCTTCTTAATCCAGATATACAAAGTTTGTAGATGTTTAAACAGTGTGATGGCTGTAAGTAAAGTAAAAAGTAGTGATCATGTTTTTGTAGTTTTTTTTCTTTTTTGTTTAAAATATTAAATAGATTAAATGATGAGAAAAAGAGGCGGCACAGTGCCTTAGTGGTTAACATGTTCGCCTCTCAGTGCTGGGGATTCCAGGTTCGAATCCCAATCTGGGTGGAGTTTTCATGTTCACCATGTGTCTCTATGGGTTTCCTCTGGGTTCCCCGGATTCCTCCCAGAGTCCAGAGTGTATGTTTGTGTGTATGTCGGTGTGAGTGATTGTGCCCAGTAATAGATGGGTGAGCTGTCCTGGATGTAGCTGCCCAGTGCCCAAAACATTCTTCCCGTGATGGGCATGTGGAACCCAATTAGAGGACTAAGTGTCTGAGCTTTGGCGGGGCCACTCAAATTCATTTAATGCATATAACTAAGCAAATTTAGTGTTAAAGTAAAAAAAAGCCAAACTAACCAAGACCCTTCTTTGTCTATTAAGCCAGAAGGCCAAAGTCAAGCTTTCGGTTTCCATTAAGCTTTATACATTAGTGTTTACTGTATCTTTTAATACAATTCCTGTGAAATACAGCACCCGACAAACGTTTGGACACAACTTCTTTTTTCTCCATTTACTGTCAATTGCCTCAGTTCCACTTACTGTAAAAGACAAACTTTGTACTTCTTTAATTACAGACTGTAGTCCATCTGTTTGTGGACTACAGTACATAATGTGTTAGACCCTTTACACTGTTCTCTAATGGTCAGAACCCCAATAGTAGCACCACAGAGCAGGTATTATTTGGGTGATGATGAAATTCAAAAAGTGAGAAAGATCAAATATAATATACATTGGGAAAGTAAAAGACAGATGAAGTGAAAAAAAAAAAAAAAAAAAAAAAAATCAAACAAAGTACTTTTGAAAATCTTTTTGTAAAACCTATCATGTTAAATTACTTCATCCTAAATTAGAAGATTTAGTAGAAGATTTAGTAGAAAAAGGCCAATTTATTCATAATTTTTTTTTAATTATTACTAATTAGTTAATTAATTAGTAAATTTTTTATTGATTTGTGTGTTGTCATTGACAATGAACAATTTTGCAAAGTCAGCTTAATCGGATAATGGGAAGTGGGTGAAATAGCATTTGCAAACTTTTTACCAGACACACACAAACAATCAGATGAAGCTAATATAGGGGTGGTAATAACAAAAAAAAAAAACAGCCCCAGATGGGGGGCTTCTAAAGGAGCACAGTTTTGGTACCCGACAAAATGCATCGGTGCATTATTCCTATTCCAGCAGTGTCTCTGAGGTGCTTAAATGAAATTACAGCAGCACCGCCGCACTGCTCCCTGACAATTAACAATACACCGCCCAAATTATACCTGTTCTGTGATGATCTTGACCAATAAGGGACTAACAAAAACAAAGAAAACTGGTGTACTACAGCTTGTAATTGTAAACCTACAAAATCCATCTACATGTACTAAGTGGAGAAAATAGACAATGGAGCAAAAAGTGGGTGCGTCTAAACTATTGATTGGTACTGTAAGACTTGTCAAGATTTTATGAGATTCATAGTTCATATACTTTCCCCCTCTAACAGTGTAAAAAGTGGGCTTTGATGGAAGACATAGGAGTTAATCCAAACTCTGCCCAATTGTTTCAAAATGCAACAAATGGACAAACTAAGTTTTAGACACATCAATAATAATTCATAATGCCATAAACAATGCTTTAAAATGTTCTTTTCATTTCTTAAATAGACACTTTATCAGTGTCATTAATATTATTATATTATATATTATCATTACTTGGGGGGAGCAATTAAAATTCTTAAATAAATCCATAATTCATGGACAGTCATGGGCTTGTGGTTACGGAACCAGCCTTCTGACCTGAAGGTCTCCGGTTTGATTCCCGGTCCCACCAAGTAGTATGGCTGAAGTGCCCTTGGGCATGGCACCTGACCCAAATTGCTCTCCGGGAGGTGGGTTCAAGGCTGCGGACTGCTCCAGGCACGTGTGCTCACTTCACCAGTGTGTGTATATGTGTGTGTTTTACTGCACAGATGGGTTAAATGTGGACAAATTCCTGTGTGTGTAGGCACAGAAGGCAACAATCACTTCATACATCGCTTTATCAAATTAATTGTACGTAAACTTCTACGATCATTTAATAATTCTGACTCTATAAAATGTTAAAGGGTTTAAATGCTTAATGTTACCAAGAATTTTCAATATTTAACCTTCTAGGTACTGTTTAAATGAAATGCCATCAATTTAACATGAGACGTCTTTTACCCGTTTCCTAGTGACTAGGCTTTTGTACATTAAACTGCATAACCTCACATTCTGAGAAATTTGAGAACCAAAGACTGCAGAAAATTGTGCATTGTCTTGAACTTAAGGCCAATAACCAGATATTTCAGATGAATTTTAATTTTGTGAGCTTAGCATTTCTCGTCCAACATTATCTAACATCATCTAACAAATTCTTCAGCCTGAATAGCCCCAAATTTAGAATAATCACTGAACCACATTTTAGAGGAAATTGAAGGCTATTTAAGTGTTGAAATGAAATGTGTGTACTGCAGTATATACTGACATACTAAATGTGCAAATTAAGATACACTGAGATTACTGATAAAAAGTACACTGAACAACTAAATTAAAGTAAAAGCATTAAAGTAAAAAGTATTTAAAGTACTTGAAGTCAAAGTATTTTTTATTCATTGTTTATCTTCCACTTAAACCTCAACTAGGGTCACATGGGGTGTTGGGTCTGGGAACTCAAGATTGCATGAGAATAATGCTGTAAAAGCCCAGTGTTTTTGAATGTAAGCGAGTCTGCAATAAAGCCGTTGTAAATTGTAAATTCTTGTTTCCGGTACATATTCCTTCCACCCTAGTTACACTATGGTAATAGACAGTGACATATGGGCCATTAAGTACGTCAGATTTAATTTTCAAAGCACACCTTTTAGAACATCAACCTGCAAAGAAAGTCCATATATTACAGTAATTTTGTGCAAAAACACATGTGAGCTTTTGGTCAAGTCTAGTGTAAGGACTGAAAAAAACAGAGGAAATATGTTCTGTGGTCAGGAGTTAATTTTTAGCTTGTCGCTAGAAGAAAAAGTCATCAGAAATTAAAGAAGAAATAAAAAAGACACTCCAAACTGCATTACAAATTCCAGATTTCGAAAAATAGTTTGTAAATGTATGAATAAGTAATTCCAGTACGGAAAGTAATCTATTATAGTTTGTTACGGCAATTTGCACTTCATACAATGCATTTCTGCACAGCATTTTTTCCTACCCTATATAATTTTATCTTTATTTTACATTTTTATATTTAGTTCTTGTATTTCTATTCAAGTTGCTGTTTAATTTGTTTAACCACTGAAATATTGTATACCTGCTGGTTGCCCTAAATCCTTCTTTGGAATTATGAATGAATGAACGAATGTATGTATGTATGTATGTATCCATAAAAAAACTAAATTACTAATGATTAACGAACAGAAATTATTAAACTTTTATTTTTATTCTAAACAATATTAAATCACTTCAAAATCAAAGTTTGCAAAATATTTTTTTTCCAAAGGCAAAGGAGGTATAATAATTCAACAGTTTCTACCAAGTGTTCATTTGCATTAAAATAACTTTTTGCACACCATTAAAACATTCAAGATATTCAGACCCGAAGTATTAATGATTTTCCTGTTATATAATCAAACAATGTGCACATGTGAACCTTCAGTTTTTGTACAATGTATGCTGACAGAAAAACAACCAACCAGGTTCAGTATTGAAGTAAAGGCTTTGTAATGTTATTCAAACGATGAAATGTCTGTTTGAAGGAGGTCCCACTAAATATTATGCTTTTTTTTCAGAACATTATTTTAATAAGATGGCATCTGTATGAAAGGGTTAATCCAGTAATGGTCCAGTCCTACTTGAACATGGCATTAAATGACCTGCCAATAATCATCCTTCTGACCTCACTGGTTCCTGCACCAATTTCATATAGCTTAGCATCGCGAAGGAAGCGTCCCATCGGGTAGTCATTGATGTAACCATTTCCACCTGTAGATAAAAAACATAGCGTTCAAGCATCAATGAACTAACAATGTCTGAAGTTATCACTGTCTTTATAGTATTTTTTTGCCCTACAAGCAGAACTTGGTGACCTTGCTCTAACATTGTAATATATAGCTTTATTGGGTAATACAGTGGTGTCTTGGTACTCCAAATGCAACATATTGCCATAAGTATTTGTTCACCTGCCTTGACTCACATATGAGCTTAAGTGACATCCAATTCCTAATCCATAGGGATCAATATGACGTCGGTCCGGCATTTTGCATCTACAACATCTTCAACTCTCCTGGGAAGGCTTTCTACAAGGTTTAGGAGTATGTTTAGGAGCTCTACAAAAGAGCTTTTGTGAGGTCACATACTGATGGTGGACAAGAATACCTGGCTCTCAGCTCTAATTCATCCTAAAGATGATCTATCGGGTTAAGGTCAGGACTCTGTACAGGTCAGTAAAGTTCAAGACTCATCCATATCTTGCTTTGTGCACTGGTGCGCAGTCATGTTGGAAGAGGAAGCAACCAGCTCCAAACTGTTCCCACACCCAAGTTGGGAGGATGGAATTGTCCAAACTGTCTTGGAATGCTGAAGCATTCAGAGTTCCTTTCACGGGAACTAAGGGGCCAATTCCAGCTCCTGAAAAACAACCCCACACCATAATCCCCCCCTCTAAAACTTTACACTTGACAAGTACCGTTCTCCTGGCAACCACCAAACCCAGACTCGTTCATCAGATTTCCAGATGGAGAAGTGCGATTCGTTACTCCAGAGAATGCATCTCCACTGCTCTAGAGTCCAGTGGAGGCATGCTTTACACCACTGCATCCGACACTTTGAATTGATGTATGGTTTGGATGCAGCTGCTCAACCATAAAAACCCATCCCATGAAGTTTTCTGCACACTGTTCTTGAGCTAATCTGAAGGCCACGAAGTTTGGAGTTCTGTAGCGATTGTAGCATTCGCTGACCCCGCTCTAAGTTTACATGGCCCATCACTTCGTGGCCGAGTTTCTGTTGTTCTGAGCAACTTCCATTTTCTTATAATACAGCTGAGTTGAGTGTGGAATATTTAGGAGCGAGTAAATTTCACAACTGGATTTGTTGCACAGGTGGCATCCTAATACAGTCCCATGCTGGAATTTACTAAAGTCCTGGGAGCAACCCATTCTTTCACAAATGTTTGTAAGACAAATGTTTGTCTGCATGCCTAGGTGCCTGATTTTATACACCTGTGGCCATGGAAGTGATTGGAACACCTGATTCTGGTCATTTGGATGGGTGAGCAAATACTTTTGGCAATATAGTGTATTATTTGTGTCAAACTGTTTTTTCAAGCTAAATTTTTTTCCCATTACAAATAAAAAAAAGTCATCTAATAAAATAAAAAGGCATGAAAAGATGTACATTATTGTGAAATAAAATAAAAAAACATTAATGTTCACAATAAATGTACATGGGTTTAATAAAACTGTAATAAAAAATAAGGTTATTCATTCATGAATGTGTTTATTTAAAATAAATGTTTTAATGAAATGCTGTTCTGTGACATAATCTTGTCCAGATTTCAAAGTGAACTATGGGATTTGCACATTTGCAAGTTTCATGCACAGATGAAGGTGGTCAGAGGTGTGCATTATTGTCTACAATTTGATAGACAGCTCAGTTTATCAGATTTACAGACAGGAACTACCCATTTTATAATCCAAGATAGGTTTTTAGTTTTTATAAACTTAAACAGTAAATACAAAGATACAAGAAAAAAAAAAAAACATACAAAAGACTCTTCTTGGAGATCATGACTAATAAAGAATAGGTAGAATGTAAAATCGTTGCGGGCGCACCTGATGCAAAGCAAAGATTTCGTAGCACTGCAAGAATCTGAGCCAATTTATTTATTTGTGTATTAAATTGTGCATCACTGTGCGTTTACTTATGAGTGTTCCTAGTTCTGACTATAATGAAACAGTGTAGGGTCTCACGCAGTATAAGGTGTATTGCTGACACTCTGCCATAGTTCTGAACCCTGATTAAATGGGGTCAAGTGCATACCTGACAGTTTACATAAGGTTTTTACTATTTTTTTTAAATACACATATATAAAACCAAAAATAAAGCCATAAAATGCCTTAAATCTGTTTTACAGTACTGAAATAGCTATACTCAAAAGTAACAAATGACCTGTCGACTGCAGCTGACTCAGATTTACTACCTATACTTGTAGTTCTTGATCTGACTGCAGCATTTGACACAATTTTCCATCCTATTTTCCTCCATAGATTATCAGACATTGGTTTTTACAACAAACCTGTTGACTGGTTCGCTTCTTATTATTATTCTGATTTCATGCAGTTTATTGAAATAAAGACTTTTCCATCCCAGCCTTCTCCCCTTACTTCTGGTGTCCCTCAAGGTTCAATCCTCGCTCCTCTTCTTTTTATCATTTACCTCCTTCCTCCAGGTCATATTTTTCACAAATATAACATCATGTTTCATAGGAATGCAGCTGACATAGCTCTACATCTCAAGCAAACCTATTTCTATATCCAAATCGGTCCTTACAATCCATTTAAACAAGCAAAAAGTTTGCTTTATGGACATAGGAAACCAATGGTCTTTTTCAACATAGCACATTTTGATACCATTTGTGATGATCTAATAAAACAGATGTTTTATGTGATTTATGTGACTGATTTGCATCAGCAACTTTTCCTAGGTTCTCAGAAATCTAGTCCATTTGCAAATCATGCACTTTTGCAAGCAAGTTCATTAATGATCTGACATTGATAAGCCTCCATGCATTATATAAAACAGAAAATGCTCTCTTATTTCACTCCAGATCATGCTTCAAAGTTGGCTTAGTTTATTTCCTAATGAAAAAATCTGATTTTCAAAGTGCCGTCAATTTTTGAGCTACAAACACGAAACTTACTAGATCCTAAGTGATTTGCAGAGACATGCACCAGCTAAAATCACAGACTGATTACATTTCCCCCTCACTTTATCACTCTTCAAAAAGTGCATTCCGACTCCTCACTCTAACCACACCCTATTACTCTTCCATACCGACTTTTTTCTTTCATCGTTCACTGCACTGTCTCCTATGATCAAGCTGCAATCACACTAACATTTTCCTCAGGAAATGCACCTTTCCAGTTTTGAGCTCATAATCATATAAAAACTTACAAACTTATAATAGACTAATGTATACAGAAATACAGAATGCTCACGAACTTTCCAACATCACTATACTTATTTTATCCTTTACAAAGCAATCATCTAATAAGCCTAAATAAGCTTTGTATTAACAAAACCAACCATCAATTTGAGAACAACTTGTGCGATCGGTTTTACTTCTTCTTTGCAATAAACTTCCAACAATAACAATAAAAAAATTAAAACACAAGGATTTGGATCTTCTGAAATGAAAAGTAAAACTATATCAGTGGTACAAGCAAAGCTGCACAGGTAAAGGAAGAACAGAGTTCCCAAATACAAGCAGGTGGAAGGTGGAAAGATCAATTGTGGCGTTACCATTTACTTACAACTTTTATACAAGCTAAAAAAAATTTTTTTTTAACTTGCCTTATATGCAGTGTTCACTACCTCTCTATTGATACAAATGACAATACACATTGAATGTTTGGTTAAACACCTTGAGAAGCAGAAAGAGCAGTGAGCTATGAAACATCATTAAAATGGTTACAATTATATTAATTTAGGAGACAACATCCACAATTGTTTTTCCTTTATTTGCTATGTTACAGATGACGGACTCACCTAGACACTGAATTCCATCCAAAGCCACTTGAGTGGCATTTTCAGCACAATAAAGTATAACTCCAGCACAATCCTGATAAAGAGAACAGATGAGTAATCCTTCAATGGCACAAACAAACTGCTACATGCTTTAGTTTAAAAATAGGTAAGTTATATTAACAAGCTTACCATAGAATTAAAATGACCTTTATCACAAGCACGAGCCACATTGTATACATACTGGCGGCAGGAACTAAGTCGGGTATACATGTCAGCCATCTTTCCTTGCATCAGCTAAGTACATTTTAAAGACAAAATTCATGTGATTTGATAAAATTGTACTGATATAAAGGACAATTCTGTTCACCACAAAATATGACTAAACCTAAATTATTATGCAACAAAAATAATTACTCATCAGTGTATTATTCTCATGCATTTGTAAGTAATTGATGGTAGATTTGAAGCAAAAACATAAGCTTATTTTATGTTTTTATTAAAAATCTATCTTACCATTTAGCAGCCTTTTATCTTTTAAAGTGTTACTTTATTTGACTGATTTATTGTAAAAAAAAAAAAAAAAAAAAAAAAAAAAAAAATATTTTCCAATAATAACCTGCCAGCTGTGCATTATTTCCTACTTAAATACGGTGACTACCTTTTCCTTTCATGTTAATAATTTTTTGTTTGAATTTATTTCCAAAAGTGCATGTTTAGTGCTTGAATGTTGCACTGCAAAATGTTTAAATTATCTCATTATTTGGTTACAATACAAATGTTAGCATGTAATTTCTTTCTTAAAGTAGTTTTGTTGGGATATTGTTGGGATATTTTAAACTTACAAACTTATAATAGACTAATGTATACAGAAATACAGAATTCTCATGAACTTTCCAACAACACTATACTTATTTTATCATTCACAAAGCAATCATCTAATAAGCCTAAATAAACTTTGTATTAAAAAAAACCAACCATCAATTTGAGAACAATTAGTGCGATCGGTTTTACTTCCTCTTTGCAATAAACTTCCAACAATGCAAAAAAAATGCAAAAATATTTTCCAATAATAACCTGCCAGCTGTGCATTATTTCCTACTTAAATACGGTGACTACCTTTTCTTTTCCTGTTAATAATTTTTTATTTGAATTTATTTCCAGAAGTGCATGTTTAGTGCTTGAATGTTGCACTGCAAAATGTTTAAATTATCTCATTATTTGGTTACAATACAAATGTTAGCATGTAATTTCTTTCTTAAAGTAGTTTTGTTGGGATATTGTTGGGATATTTTAAAGCCTTTTCAAAAACTGCATTTTCTTGTTGAAATATGTTATAATAAAGCATCATAAAAATTTATATGGTTAGAAAAGTATGTACGCATGTCTGATCAATACCTGAAATTGTCCAATCTTCTGCCCAAATGCTTCTCGGACATGCAGATAGGGGATTGCATGGTCAAGCACAGCTTGCATAATGCTAAAACGAATGAATAAATTAAATCTCATTTAACAAATTTCTTGTTAAAATAAAATATATATATATATATATATATATATATATATATATAGTGAAGTTATGAATCATTTAACGTTTTCTAAATTTCACCTAAAATTTGTTTTAAAAAAAATAAATAAATAAATAAAAAACTATAAATGTAGTCAATTAAGCCTTGAGAAAAATTATCCAATATTAAACAGGTATGAGTGGGTGACCCATGTTATTTAATAAACAGAGAAGTCTGATCTTCACAACACGCATTTGTGGAACTGAATTTTAGCACAAAGAAAAATGATTACTGAGGAGCGCAGAAGTAAAGATGATGCACATCAGATTGTAGGGTTAGAAAACCAAAAATAAATAAATAAATAAATATATATACACACACACATACATACACATATATACACACACACACACCTCATTCTCAATCTGTCATTTCAAATATAAAATAAAAAAATTAATTAATTAAAAAATAAATAAATAAATTTTAAAAAAAAACACACCTACACCTGCATGTACAAAACATAAGCTTATATTAATTGAACCACACTACTAGTTCTGTAATGTGTATAATAATCAGTAGTGTACAGATTACCCAAGAGGTCCCGCTGAAAGTACAAGTCTCTCCAGGTCAAGTCCACTCATCAGTACATAAACTCCTTTGTTTAAATGGCCCAGTAAATTTTTCTCTACAATCAAGAACAAACTTTTAAATTATGAATGGCTATCCAGAAAAACATTTAAAAATCATTACACCTTCAAATTATTTTGCATTATTCGTATGCATGGACATACCTGGTACCTTGCAGTCTTCAAAGATTAGTTCACAGGTGTTGGAACCTCTCATACCCAGCTTATCAAGCTTCTGTGCTGTGCTAAAACCAGGCATTCCCTTCCATAAAAAAAGAAACTATATTATAGCAGGTAGGAATTTCCAGCGTAGATGTAGAAGTATTACTGTGGACTATTGCATGAACTGAGGTAAAACCAAAAAAAAGGTTTTCAGTGAGACATAGAAAGCTTTAAAAGCTACATCACTAACCTTTTCTACAATAAAAGCAGATATGCCGCGAGCAGCTGATTCTGGGGTCGTCTTTGCATAAACTATGAGAATGTCTGCATCAGGTCCATTGGTTATCCAAAACTTATTGCCATTTAACACATAGTGATCCCCTATAGTAGAGCAGATATAAAAATTGAAGGAAGAAAACATAATTTTCAACATTAAAGTATGCAATTTGGCAGTTAAAGAGGTAGTGGAAATCAAATAATAATGAAAATGATCCAATTTCAATGTAGGCAGTACTGTGGCTTAGTGGTTAGCATGTTCTCCTCTCAGCGCTGGGGATTCCAGGTTCGAATCCCAATCAGGGTGGAGTTTCCATGTTTTCCCCGTGTCCGCGTGGGTCTCCCACAGTCCAAAAACATGGGTGTGTTTGTGTGAGTGTGTCCAGCAATAGATTGGTCCCCTGTCCTATCTGCCCAGCACCAAAAACATTCTGCCCAGGATTGGCAAGTGAACCCCCCCCACGCATGCACGACCCAGGTCACAACTCACCATCTTTTCTTGCTGTCATTTTCATAGACACTACATCAGAACCAGAGTTGGGTTCACTCATAGCTAATGCACCAACATGTTCTCCTGAAACCAACTGAAACAAACAGTTGTTCATTTTCATTTCATGTATATTTAAAAAGTAACTCCCCATCCCATAACATATTACCCCATGACAAATACCCCCCGCTTTCATTTTTTTTTCTATTTTAAAAGTGTTTACTATTTTTAAACTAAATTCAATATATTACTGGTTGAAATTTCTGTTTTATGCTTAATTAAAAAAAGCTTTAAAAAGCTGTGAGTATATTTTATTTGTTATTATATAATTATATAGTCAAAATAAGAGGTTTTCGCATTTTATAGAACATATTTAACAAATATTACCAAAAATATGCTGTTTTGATTTGTAATTAAACAGGTTTTTTTGGCATAAAAATATGTCCAAAACAATCAATAAACAAGAAGATTGTGTGTGTAGTGCATAAATATTGTACTTATGCAGAACATACATAATAAACAAACCTGACATCTGAAATATTGGTATGGGTTTGATGTGCGACAGCTGTCTTTGTTTTCGGTTTTGGTTTACAAAGTCCTTTAGGTATATTAATATATGTGCAAAGGAATATTAAAAAGTAAAAAGAACTAAAGATGTATTCAAATGGGCAATGTTTAAATCATATACAAGTTTGTACCTTGGGCAGGTATTTCTCTTTCTGTTCCTGGTTCCCATGGCGCACCATCTGATTGATACATAGGTTGGAATGAGCCCCATAGCTCAGAGCAACAGCTGCTGATACCCGTGAAATCTCCTCCATCACAATCACATGATCCAGATAGCCTAACCCAGTGCCACCATACTCCACTGTTAACAAAAGAGACCTCTAAAACTAGTTCTTTGTAAACATCATCATGAATAGGTTGATTAAAACAATTTAAGAAAGCTTTCTTTTTTTAAATTATATGATAAATGACAATGTAATCTAAATAAAAGAAGCTCTTGCCTGGAGCTGTGATCCCAAGCAATCCTAGATCCCCTGCCTCCTTCCAAAACTCCTGAAAATGGAAAATAAATTATTCCAGTAAACATTTTAGGTTGTACTCATTGCAGATGCAGACCATCACTTACACGCATGCCTGGAAACGCGTTTGCCTTGTCTATTTCATCAGCATGAGGTGCCAATCTTTCCCGACAGAACTTCTGCACGGTCTGTCTGAGCTAGTTAAAAAAAATAAAAAAAGACCATTTTAGATTATTAATGCATCACTTAAACAGGGCTAGCTCAGTGCTTATCTTAAGCCCAAGCATATTTATGTATCAAATCTAAAACCATGTTCTAATACAGCTGAGTTCTCAGTTTATTTGTTATTAGAATGAATATCTGTTAGTGATTACCAACCATATGCTAAAAATACAAGCTGGAAACAAGTTGAATAAACTCAAATTTAATACATAATTATATAGCAGTAATATCCTTTCAAATTCTCACAGAGCCTTACTTCTAAAATCCCATCCACCGCTTTTGTATTATCTTCACAAACTATGGTTTAACAAAATGGTCATAAAACAAATGATTATACAAGAGCCAGTTACTAAATAAGGGGATAACTGGCTCTTGATAATGAGAGAAAATTAAATTTTACAAAGTAGGCGAAAGTGGCCATGGCCAGAAATAAAAGAAAGACAGATCAATTTTTATTGATTGTCATTTGCAGATTTTAAATGTGGTATCATGACCATCTCCCTCTACACATATTTTAGTCGAAACCCATTAAAGCTAATGTATAATAAAAAAAATGTATGCGTTTTACACTGAAATAAAAGCAAAGTAAAATAAAGCAAATGCAAACCGAATTTTTTATTTAAGTTTGGTTTTACCATCACTGTTTTAAAACAGTACATTAAAAGCTCATAGCACTTTCCAATCATATGATACAATTAGAAATGTATTAATGCCAATCAAAATAAGACAATAATGGGATAGGAATGGCAAACACTGATTTTAACAGTGGTGCATAAAAAACCAAAAAGTATTGCCCCCACAAGATTCCAGCTAAAGGCAATATTGTTATATTACTTTACGTAAAAGTGAAAATTGGTATTTTATTTGTTTATTCTATAAATCTCTGCTTTGTTACAGTTATGTTCATAAACCTTGAAGAGACAGCAGAGAGCCAGCAACAAGACGTAGGTTATAATAAAAACTGACTACAAAACAAATTCACTCAAACTTATGACAAATCCATCCATTATCTTCCGCTTATCCGGGGTTCAGGTCGCAGGGGCAGCAACCGAAGTAGGGAGACCCAGACCTCCCTTGCCCCAGCCACCTCCACCAGCTCGACTGGGGGAACCCCGAGGCATTCCCAGACCAGCTGAGAGATATAATCCCTCCAGCGTGTCCTCGGTCTTCCCCGGGGTCTCCTTCCAGCTGGACTTGCCTCGAACACCTCCCTAGGAAGGCGCCCAGGAGGCATCCTTACCAGATGCCCGAACCACCTCAACTGGCTCCTTTTAATACCGAGAAGTAGCGGCTCCACTCAGAGTCTCTCCCGGATGACCGAGCTTCTCACCCTATCTCTAAGGGAGAGCCCAGCCACCCTGCGGAGAAAACCCATTTCGGCCGCTTGTATTCGCGATCTTGCTCTTTCGGTCATGACCCAAAGCTCATGACCATAGGTGAGGGTCAGAACGTAGATCAATTGGTAAATCGAGAGCCTTGCCTTGTGGCTCAGCTCCTTCTTTACCACAACAGACCAGTATAGGGTCCCCATCACTGCTGACCCCGCACTGATTCGTCTGTCAATCTCACGCTCCATCTTACCATCACTCGTGAACAAGACCACGAGATACTTAAAACTCCTCAACTTGAGGCAAGATCTGATCCCTGACCCAGAGTGGACTCTCTACCCTTTTCCGACTGAGAACCATGGCCTCAGATTTGGAGGTGCTGATTCTCATCCCAGCCGCTTCACACTCGGCTGCAAACCGATCCAGTAAGAGCTGAAGTTCGCAGCCTGATGATGCTAACAGGACCACATCGTCTGCAAACAGCAGCGAAATGATCCTCAGATCACCAAACTGGACACCCTCCATCCCCTGGCTGCGCCTAGAAATTCTGTCCATATAAATTATGAACAGAACCGGTGACAAAGGACAGCCCTGACAGAGTCCAACCCTCACTGGAAACCAGTCCGACTTACTGCTGGCCATGCAAACCAAGCTCCTGCTTCGCAAATACAGGGACTGAATGGCACGTAGTAAGGAGCCATGTACCCCATACTCACGAAGCACCTCCCACAGAATACCCCGAGGGACACAGTCGAAAGCCTTCTCCAGATCCACAAAGCACATGTAGACTGGTTGGGCAAACTCCCATGAACCCTCAAGGATCCTGGAGAGAGTGAAGAGCTGGTCCAGTGTTCCACGACCAGGACGAAAACCACACTGCTCATCCTGAATCCGAGGTTCAACTATCAGTCGGACTCTCTTCTCCAGTACCCCTGCATAGACTTAGCCGGGGAGGCTGAGGAGTGTAATTCCCCTGTAATTGGAACACACCCTGCGGTCCCCTTTTTTAAAAAGAGGCACCACCACCCCCGTTTGCCAGTCCAGAGGCACTGCCCCCGCTGACCATGCAATGTTGAAAAGGCGTGTCAGCCAAGACTGCCCAACAACATCCAGAGCTTTGAGGAACTCCGGGCGGATCTCATCCACCCCAGAAGCCCTGCCACCAAGGAGCCCTCTGACTACCTTAGCGACTTCGGCCACAGTGATGGACAAGCCTCCTCCCGGGTCCTCCAACTCCGCCACCTCTCCGGAGGGCATATTGGTGGGATTGAGAAGGTCCTTGAAGTATTCCTTCCAC
>JAFMOD010000299.1:3068553-3099964 GCA_019802435.1 Corydoras maculifer | reverse complement strand
GTTCCACAAAGTATTGACTCAGGGGGGCTGAATAATTTTGCACATCGCACTTTTCAGTTTTTTATTTGTAAAAAAATTGTTGATTCATGTATAACTTTCATTCCACTTCACAATTGTATACCACTTTGTGTTGGTCTTTCACATTAAATTCCAGTGAAATATATTTATGTTTGTGGTTGTAATGTGACAAAATATGGCAAAGTTCAAGGGGTATGAATACTTTTGCAACCCACTGTATCCTTGTTGTCTGGTTTTCATGCACAGTCCAAAAACATGGATTCAAGGTCAATTGAATGCTCTAAATTTCCACATATAGTGTTTGTATGTGTGTGTGAGAGTGAGTGAGTGTGTCCAGTGATAGATTGGCACCCTGTCCTGGGTGTATCTGCACAGCGCCCGAGATGTTATTCCTTGGAAGGGTATGGGAACCCCCGTCCAACCACAATTGAGGATTAAGAGGAAGATAATGAATGAATAAATGAATTATAAAGAATGAGGTGAAAGGTCACGAGCTCGTAAACTTGTTCATCAAGTATCCAGAGTTTACCAGTTGTACAAATATCTTTTATTAAGATTTTCAAGAAAAATGTACAAGTGGGTCAAACAGTAAATATACCAGACCCGCTCATCGGCCAAACGCTTACAAGGTCACGAGTGACGTACCAGGCAAACAAGTAGAATCGGGTTCGTTTAATAGAAATAAGAGATTAAATTCAGTAATGGCGAGTTAACAGCGCCTCAGTCCGCCTCACTCACGATAAACTAACCATTCCAATCCATTCTATTCTAACTCGGCAAAGTTATTTGCACAGTTATCCACGTAAACATTGCATTTTAAGCTGTATAGCGCATCTTTTTTTACCATGAGTTCTATTAATAGTGTAATTAGATGGACTTATATACTTATATAAATCACAAATGTATCTAAACATGAAGATTTACCTGAACCTGTTCCTCCGTTAAACCACTGACGACGTCATCCACGGCAACAGCCCCGGTGCACCCACGCTTCGGTACATTAACAGCCGCTAAGCGCTGTGCAAGTCTCATCACTCCCCTGGCTGCAAACATGTCGGTATCCGCTGGGCAACGAGTTTTCAGCAAAACAACCTAAAACTCCACGTTTACAATTAGTTAAAATAACCTACAACTGCTCTGATAGGAACGAGTTCCACTGCTCTGTCCTGTAAAACTCACCCCTTTTTCTTCTTACTGCCCCCTATTGAACTGGAGTATAGGAGCGCGAGCATCGTTTTTGCCTTTTAATTCATTCATTATCTTTTGCTTAGAGACGCGGAGTGGGGGTGGTGTTCCCTCACGGGGAGAACGTTTCGGCGCTGGGCAGATACACCCAGAAAAGGGTGCCAATCTATCGCTGGCCACACACTCACTCACAGACACATACGATATATAGGGTGACCAGATTCCAATTCACCAGATGTGGGACAATGTGGGACACCAATGCATCAATATTGTCTAATATAACTTAAAACAAAAAAGAAACGTCTCTACTCTGCCCCTTTAGCACATAACAGACTGTAATTAAAAATGTATATATACACGTGTACAGGGGCGTTTTTAGGGTTTAGAAACATCAGGGGCTTCAGCTCAGATCCCTTATCCCCCCTCTGTCCTCTTTAAAAAGTGCCCTTTCCTGAGTTTATGTATCTATTTTTCAAGCTGTTGTTACATTTATTTTCGTTTGATTGTTTATTAGGTCATCATTTATTCATTATCTTCCGCTTTATACTATATATTAGGGTCGCGGAGGGTTCCCCATGCCCATCCAGGGGAGAACGTTTCGGGCGCTGGGCAGATACACCCAGGACAGGGCGCCAATCTATCGCTGGGCACACACTCACTCACACACACACGCACACATACACACTCTATATGGGGAAATTTGGAGAACACAATTGACTTGATCCATGTTTTTAGACTGTGGGAGGAAACCAGAGAACCCGGAGGAAACCCACCCAGATGGGGATTCGAACCGGGAATCCCTAGCGCTGAGAGGCGAACGTGCTTATTTATTAGTTATTTTGGATAAAATTAAATTACATATGAAATATGTCTGTCAGCAGTGAATAGGACATTTAGTTCTAATAAACTATGGTTTTGGCTGATAATGTTTGAATAAATGAAGCTGAGCTTCAGCAGAAAAGCATGAATCCATTTTACGAGTCAGTTGCAGATGAGACAGTTTTAATAAGGTTTTGCTTTGAAATACCGTAAATTTGCAAAAGTTTGCCCAGGTCTAACGACACTCCTGCACGTGTACAATTAAACGGAACAGACAGTTCTTTAATGTGCTTTAAAATGACAATGACTTTCCTGTATTTCTCCAGTATATGTGTTTATTTAACTTGTATATCTTATTTAAATGTACCTTTCTCTAACGTAAGAAAACATAGTAAGCATTGAGCTTTTATACTATTTCACAATGATTCCCAAATAAAACACCCGACTGTGTACAATTAAACAGAACCGATAACAGACAACACAGTCGTCCATTGGCAGATTATAAAACACGCGTTTTAAAACTGCAGTCTTGACTTTCAATTACAATGTGGGACAACGTCTCAATTTTAGGGACACCTGAAAAGTAACAAAATTGCGTGACTGTCCCGCACAAAGTGGGACATCTGGTCACCCTAATGATATAGGGCAATTTAGAGCATTCAATTTACCTTGAATCAATGCTTTTGGAAAATTGGAGCGAACAGGAAAACCCAGAGGAAACCTATGCGGACATGGAGAGAACAATTAAACTCCACCCAGAGTGGGATTCGAACCTGGAATCCCTAGCACTGAGAGGCAAACGTGCTAACCCTTAAGTCACCATGCCACCTGATTTGCATTTTAAATCTAATTTAAATCAGTTCATTGGATATGAAATATAGCTTGACAGTAAAACTAATGCAATTATTATATCATTAGACGGAAACATAAACATATAAATAGGTCAAGAGTTTTGTTTATTATACAGTACCTGTCAAAAGTTTGGACACATCTGCTTTTTGCTCCATTGTCTATTTTGCCCACCATATAGATGGACCTTGTAGGTTTATAATTACAGACTGTAGTACATCTGTTTTCTATTTTTTGTTAATCCCCTATTGGTCAGGACCATCGCAGAACAGGTATAATTTGGGTGGTATATTGTTTATTCTCATTTCTGCAGTGAAACTGATGAGTTGAGAGGGGTTGTAGTTTAGCAGTGCTGCTGTAGTTTCATTTAAACACCTCAGTGACACTGCTGGGATAGGAATAATGCACCAACTAAATAATACCTGCTCTGTGGTTGGACTATTGGTGGTCTACAACAATAGCTTGGTGCCCTGTCCTGGGTGTATCTGCCTAGTGGCCGAAATGTTCTCCCTTGGATCGTCATGGGTAACCCCCCTCCACAAGCATTGTAGGGGAACCCCCCACACCCCACAACCCTTGTAGAGCATTAAGCAGAAGATAATAAATGAATGAATTGTCCCAATTCGGAACACGTTGGCCATATTTTCAATTAAATTCATAAAATTTTAATAATTGTTTAATCCAGGTGTCACAAGTCTGAGATTCATTCATTCATTAATTATCTCCCACTTTCTCCTCTATTGGGGTCGCGGTGGGGTTCCCAATGCCCATCCAGGGGAGAACATCTTCGGGCGCTGGGCAGATAGACCCAGGACAGGGCGCCAATCCATCGCTGGGCAACAAGTCTGAGATCCAGAGAGAGTACCAAAAATTGGTGACTTTCGATGGCTTGTGCTATATACAGGTTATTTTGTTGATTGTTTTTCATCTATTTTATTTATTATTCGAATGTGATGTCATGAACGCCATAAATGCACTTTAATAGCACTTCAACCCCCCCCCCCCCTACCGCGACCCTAGTAGAGGATTAAGGATTCAAGCATGTGGTAAATGAGACAAAAGCTAAATTATTAATATAATAATTAATGATATATATATATATATATATATATATATATATATATACATGGAAGAATATGAGGAAGATGAATGAATGAATTAAAAGTTTATGTATATTTATTGTGGAATAACATTCCTGTCTGTTTTTATTCCTATTCATGTTCAGAAACCATTTACTTTGTGTGTTCAATTAATCTTTCTCGATCTGCCCCTCTTACTTTTACGCTATATTTTCAAAGTACACTCCAACTTGTTCACTTCGCTCTAGTGATGAATGTCGCCTGGTGATTCCACCTCAGCGCGGTGCCAATTCTCACTCCGTTGCATCACCACTGCAAAATGGTGGTGCTTAACATCTTTAAGAAACAACTGAAAACCCATCTCTTTCACAAACACCTGATATGAAAAAAATACAAAATAAAAAAATATAGGATATCCTACAGGATTGGATAATGATCAGGTTGAATAAATTCTACAGTGTAGCGGATATTTTCATAACTACTGACTTGTGGTGTTCTCATATGCAAGTCCATTTGGATAAAAGCATTTGCTAAATGACTAAATGTGGATTTAAATGTTTATCCTGTTCGGCCTAAAGTGGGATTTGAGTTTTGGTTCCCGGTGCAACTGGGTTTGATCCTGCTCTATAGTAAGCTGCAGGGACGTCGTTAGAGCTGGGCTTTCGGAGCCATAGCCCCGGTTGTTTTGTCAGTAGCCTCGGATCAAATGAGAGCAGCTTTCTCTGCAGCCTCTCCTCAATCAGCGGGACCGAACGATGGAGTCATCATCAGCTGTTTGTGCTTCTAAGCTCTCTCTCTCTCTGTGTGTGTGTGCTTGTGTGTATTAGGGAGACAGATTTTTTTTCGGAGTAAAGTTACCGTAATAACTGTATGTTGGCTGTAAAAAGCAGCTTCTCGGCTTTCATAAACCATCAGAATTCTTCTGAAGGCGCAAACTGTCGCAATATTACGGTATTTCAACGCAAAACCTCTTTAAAATTGTCTCATCTGCGACTGTCCCATAAAACAGATTCATGCTTTTCTGCCCAAGCTCAGGTTCATTTATTCAAAAAATTTTTCAGCCCAAACCATCATTTATTAGAACTGAATGTGCTATCCACTGCTGACAGACATATTTCATTTGTAATTAAAATTTTATCCAGTATAACTAATGAATGATCAAACAATATTAATGTAACAACAGTTTGAAAATGGATTAATACATTCATAAAAGGGCAAATTTTTAAAGAGGACAGAGGGGGAATAAGGGATCTGGGCTCAACCCGAAAAACGCCCCTGGTAAGCTGTAAACTGACAACTATAGTTGATATGGCTGTGGCTTTAGGTGCGCAGGTGCTGACAAGGAAATGCGTGCTGCTGACTTTTGCAAAGTCAGGAAGGAGTGTTATGAGAGAGCGAGAGAGAGAGAGAGAGAGACGGAAGATCCCGTTTGGTAAGTGAACCGCGCTGAGGTTGCGTGTGTGACAGGGCTTCCCCGGGGAAACCGTTCTCACGTCGAGGAAATATGAGCAAAAACAACTGGATTTCAAGTCGCCGGACTTTCACCGGAGTGTCCCATCATTCATGAATGTACCTGTGCTCCACACCTCGACAGGAAGTTTTAGAAGGGACACCGTCGACAGAGCGCAAGAGATTCTATCTCTCCAGTTGTAGATGCCGAAGCAGCGGAGGCGGTCTTTGAGGGAGGTGGCATCGACCTGCGGGACAGAGCCGGAGACCTCACGCGCGTCTCCGCAGATCAGTGATGAACGGCGCCAGATGGCGGGCGCGCTCCCGGTGCCGCAGCTCACCGTCACGCCGGAGGAGGGAAGCCCCGCGCGGCGGCTCGAGGGGCAGGACGCCGAGACCTTCAACGGTGGCTCGCCGCTCCGCCGCAAACCGTCCAACTCCTCCGTCTCGTCCGCCGGTTCCTCTGTAGGTTTGGAAGAGTCTGAGGACGACGTTTTAAGCGACAACGAAACCAAGAGCAAAGGCATCGTTACTTTAGAGCATTTGGGAGACTCTACAGAGGTGGGTCAAAAACATTTACGCTTCTCTTAGACTTTGATGCAGTCAACAGGAAGAGACAAGACTCCTTATAAGGCGTATTTTTCACTTTAAAAAGACAAAAATGTTATTTCAAGCTATATACGGTATATGTGGGTATAAAATCACGGTAATTCATCGAAATCCCTAAAAGGTGTGAAGGTTTTTGAGGGGAATACGAAGTCATTTTTACAGTTGACCTCAGACCAGGTTAAGTAGCGTAAACGAGCAATATTCTTTTTTAATATTCAAATAAGTTGACCGTTATTCATTTAACAGTGTATTTTTAATACTTCTACGGCACTAAGACGATTACAGTGAGAGTTCTTCTTTATACATCATACTTCAATTAACTCGTATTTACTAGAACAATAACTGATAAGTTGGTAAAGATATTAGTGACTATTATTGTGTATGTATATAACATCAAAGACAATGCATTACACAAGGTTCAGTCTAATACAATTTTCTATTAGTAAACAGAAAAAGCTGAAGTGACAGTGGCAATGTAAATCTAGGTGTTTGTTCTGGTTTTGGGTGTGTGCAGTGCTTTAAGGTTTGTAAACTCTCTAATATTAGATATTCTTGCATATATATGAACCACTATCTTATCAGACTTAACACAAGTTTCAAAAATGGGTAAAGAAAAGCTAATAATAGGCTAATAACAGTTAGATTACAATGCTCGAGTGACTTCAAATGATTATATTTAGCCTTAGCATCATTTAGATCGAGTTTTTTTCTTTTCATTTGTACACAGCAACATCTATTTCTAAATTAGATTAGATTTTAGTCCCACATATGGTCCTAGTTTAAATATGTGTCTAATTTGTGACCATGCATAATGAATCAGAAGACTCAGATTCTGTTGAAATATTTTTGCCATTCATACATGTGCTTTGTACATATTTTACCAGCTGGCAGAAAAACTGCCTTTTCTTGCATGTGTTGGTGCAGCAGAGCTGGTCGACTTTTTTTTGCTACTTAACCTGATTATATATATCTTCAAATCTGTTTTCTTTTCTCTATTACAAAACGTGATGCATAAATGAGCTACCTTCATATTCATTGGGCCGGTAAAATGTTTTATGTTGGTGGTGAAACTGTAAATTCTACGTTAATACAGAGTTAATATGAACATATGGGTCATTTTAGATGACGGATATATTTTACAGTACAGTATACAGTAGTTAAATATATCACTTGCTTATCTGAATGTGAACCATTAATTTAACATAATCTGATCTGAACAGAACATTTAAATTGAACAACACCACTTCCACGTCAATTGAACACAGACAGATTAGGTGTTTTCAGTCAGTGTCTGAGAGGTGCTGCATATTTATCTATATGCATATTTATTTATAGGAGGTGAGTAATGTTTGTGGAAGTGTTTTCTGTTCAAAAGAGAAATTTTGGTTGCTTTTAATGGTCATTAGACCAGAAAATATTATAGAACTTTTTTATAAAGCCACTGTCCACCAACCAATAGGCGTGGGCTGATGTTTTTTTCTTAATAAATAAATTATCAAGTCTATTGTTTTAGTTTATTTTGTTTAGGTGAGTTCACTTGATCTAATGTAGCACATATAAAATCTTTTTGTCTTCTGTGTCATTTATAAGAATTTGTTAAATGCAAACAAAACATTCTGTAGCCTACATTGTTGCATATATTATATAATAGGAAACTATAGTACTACCAATGTTCATATACACCACTGACATAATTTAAATTTCCGTCTTCTCTACCACATGTTTTGTAGATGGTGAATGTGAATATGTATAAAAATATGTATAAAATCTGGCATAGTTTATTGAATAGTTTAATGCATCAAACATCAGCCATACATTTTTACCATATACTATGTTTGTTACATTTTTAAAACTTTGTATTAGAAGGGCGTTTATGCAAAAACATAGTATTACTTTAGGTTTGTAAAAAATCTTATTAGTGCCTTTTAAGGATAAGAAAAATATAAATTATCAGTATCAATTTTTCATTCATTATGTGAAACTATTTCTGCTATGGTCACACTCATTACCTGCATTACAACATCAAAGAGTCAGGTGTGTTACTGCTTATATAAAACAGTTACTCTACTATGATATTGAGACAATGATATTTTCTTTTCTTTTGCACGACATTCATGTCAACTATAATGTCTGTCTATAGTAAGGAAGTGTGTTTAATATTTTCCACATTTTTAGATACTTTCATAAGGATGTAATTTGAAACAATTTTGTGAAAAACAGGAAATATTCCTTTTTTAACTATAAACCATGTTGTCTGGTATACATATAATTGGTTTATAAACCTAAGGCAGTTAAACCTATAATCCAGTTATAATAAAAGTTTGAAACAAGACACAAGACACAATGACTTTAAGAATATTAACATTAGTGCATGTTTGTGAATTTCCAAGTTAGAACACACAAAAAAGTGTAAACGAATGTAATATTTAGGGAAATGAGAGACTACATGGGAAATGGAAGAGATTTTTATCAGCTTTAAAAATCCATTCAAAATTATTAAGCATTGCTGTGAGCTTTATTTTAACATATGGGGGGGATCGGGGTTGGCTTAGCTAAGAAATTTCCACTCAGGGTCAGTGTTGGTATAATTGATTTTTTTGGCCCTATTCAAAAGATTAATATCCTCTTGGAAAAAAGAGGATCTTTAGCACATTACACATATATATGTTTCTCATTTGCCAAGTGTAAGCTGTCATTTTATATGAATGTGCCTTGTGTGGAATTCGATTGGTCAGCCACATCCTTAGAAGGCGTTGGCTGATACAGAACTTTAAACACGCTGTGCCTGTAAAGCGCGTCTGCACAGTATCCACCCTGAGCTTTTAGAAAAGTTCAGTCCCCACTGTGAGCTTAGTACTTAATCAAATACATGAAGAAGAAAATAGTTTTTTGTAACATTTTAAAAAAAGTAATAATTAATTATAACTTTAAATGAAAGAAAATTAAGTCAGACACTTGCAGTTTTAAATGCATAGTGTTTACTACACTGGGTATTTTCCACATTGGAATGAACAAAGAGAACTGTGTTGCTCTTATCATACAGCTTGTTCAGTCTTGTTAAGATCTCAGAGGAGTGTAGCGGTAGTGCCAACTGAATGATTACACAGTACTAGCTCATATTTCATGTCAAGTTCATGAAAGTAATGGGGTTAGTTTTATCTCAAGTTGTATATCTGTCTAGTGCAGCATTATTTTCACACGTTGAATCAGATAGTTAATAAAGTGATATTTTGGTCAAACATAATGCAAAGTTAAGTCATCTGCATGAAGGTAACTCACATGTACATTATCTGAGTTTATATTTACTTTTAGACTTTGTTCTGCTGAAATAACAAAGTCGGAGTACACATATTTCCTCGTCACTGCATGTTGCTTCACAAACACTTTTAGTTTGATTAATCCTTCCAATGCATATCTTTCTATTTGTATAAGCTCTTACTCTGTAATGTTTGCTTATAATGTGTAGTTGGACAGTACAGCACAATGTTTAATTTATGGGTGTGTTACCGATCTGTGCATTTAAAGTTACAGTTCTGATTTTACATTAGATAAAAGTTGGTTTAAAATTTTTAAGTCACTATTTCTCTGAAAATTGCATATTCTACAGATCTGTATCCACTGACTGTTAGAACTGACTGTTCTAAGGTGCATTTTCTCACACACATATATATATATATATATATATATATATATATATATATATATATATATATATATATATATATAATTTTTTTTTCTGCTCCTTGTAAAACTGTGCAAGTTGCTTTGAATATAGGACATGGAGCTTAACTACAGTGCTTTAATAGGTGGCTCACAGGCCAGTTGCGGCCCACCGCAATATATGAAAGACCTGTCTCACTTATGACATTAGCAGCGCGCATACAGTAGTGTTAGAATTAGTAGTGTGCATACACATATGTCTTAAGCCATTTTTGTCACTCTTTTCACTCATTAACATTTATCAGTTTAAAGTGTTAATTTGACTCTCTTTCTGTTCTTGTTACAAGGAAATCAGTGATGTACCTGATGACAATCACTGTTCTCGCTCAAATCACATTCAAGCCATCTTCTTTATCTCCTTTGTGTTGGGTCATGCCTTCTTTCCACTTCCAGCAGCATGTCAGCCATGGGGTGCATGCTGTTACTGCTGCTAAATTTAGTTGTAAACAGTTTATTTGTCCATGGCATTACACAATTTGGTGTGCTGGCTGCTGGAACGTGGCTGGCCATAAATTATGATTATAGCCGCGTTACTGTAATTTGCAAGCTAAGCATCTAATGCTATCTCTTTCCTCTGTCTAGTTCTTAAGTGCATTTTAGAAGCCTTTCTTAGAAGACAGAATTCTGTTACAAAGGTGCAGGTGGATGCACATGATGGATGCACTTGACACCAATCACTGATCCAGAACCAAGTGCTAATTCTAGTTCCAACAGCATGTTGTCATGACAGCCGTGTAATGTGCTTCCACTGCTGCTGTTCTGATGCCTGTTCCTCCTCGCAGGCAGTGCATGCTGTGTGAATGGTGTCGACCATGCTGAAGGGGACCCTTCATTGCTTTGGTCTGAGCACAACCTATGAGTAAAAAGTCCCTTGGACGGGACGGATTGCAGAGCTTAGGTGGCTTATGGTGTGTAGCTGGTGACTTACATCTTTGTGGTTTTAATAACGCCTTTTGGCCCCTTTTTCCTTAATGTACAATGGCCGGCCACAGAAAGGTGTCCTGCATATTTCCTGTGTGATGTCCAAGACACCACTATCAGCTCCAGAACCACTCATGCTCATATACAGCTATAGCAGCACAGCTGCCATGCTGACATTTGGCAGAAAATGGAATAAAGAGCTAAAGATGACCCCAGACTAAGCTTATGTGCTCTGTGATGGATCAGAAATTGATGTTTTGCAACTTTACTCCTGCCCTTTTTCCCCAATCTGTGTTCAAATCACCCTGGATTTGGTCATTTTTGTTTTTTTTTTCTGTTGGTTTTATATCCACTCTAATCTGCATGAGTAAGGGATATTCGGGTTTCCCACTTCTGGTTACTCTCTCTCTCTCTCTCTCTCTCTCTCTCTCTCTCTCTCTCTCTCTCTCTATATTGTATATTTGTATATTGTATTGTTTTTAAGTTGGTCTAATGCTTGCACATGTTGATATAAATTGCACATAAACCCTTTGTTATATAGCCTGCTTTCACATAAATTGTCACCGCAGTGCTATTTCCAGAAGAAATGTGTTCACTGCTAGCATTAATAATAAATCTGGAATGTTAGCTGTGTGCAACTGTATTAATCAGCAGTATTTTGTGTAATTCAAGCAGGTGTCATGCCTTTTATAGCCATGCAATTACCTTGTAAAACAAATCACTATAGATTATATAATCTTATTACTGTTATTATGCATAATAATGAGAGGCGTATAGCAGGAATTTGTTTATAAAAAAAACACATGCACATAGAAGCTGCATAATAAGAATTATAAGTTACTTTTGTTTAGTCATTCAAAGAAAAATGTTTAAAAGCATGATTGTATGCACAATCCAGTCCAGAGTCCATTGCAACTGTCAATAATGTTGCCAAACTCAGCATACATCAAATTGCAAGAACATGACACTCCTACATCTTTTCAGCTTTATGAAGGTAAAAGTTCATTTCTGCTTTCAATGGACAGTGTCATGTCAATCATGTGATTTGGATAATATCCCATATCTTGTAAAATGTAAAAATGTAAAATTGTAAATTATTTTTTTGGTATTTTTATTTTGGTTTATTTTTTAGGTTCTAACATAGGAAAACACCATCATTTCTGTTTTCCTAGGTTAGTTACTAAATTATAATTTGTATGCTGCAGTGGAAAAAATGTCATATTATGGTTATGGGAAAAGGAAGTTTCATTGTGTACTCCCTACTAGCTTCTGTAAAACACCAATGGTTTGGTAAGAACTAAAAACTCAATATTTCTGCATGTTGGAAGAAACACGTAGACAAGTTAATTCAAAAACATGTAGGAAATTTTTAGCAACATGTACTTAAACACGTTCCATGAGGCTTTAGCAATTCTTTTTCCTTTTCCTCTTTTGGCTTGTTACAATAGGGGTCACCACAGTGAAGAAAATCCACATATTCAGCTTGACAGTTTTACACCGGATACCTTTAGAACCCTCCTATTTATCCAGGCTTAAGACCAGCACGACACATACACTGATACGTAAACCCTTTATTTGCTAGGAAAACATTGTATCTACAATTTTCTTATTTCTAACCACGATGCTGCCCAATAAAAGTTTAGCATTGGTTAACATGGTTTCAGTTAACTGAATTGATTAAAGGTGGTTGCTGATGGACAGATTTTTTTAAATCCTGCTTTTAGTGTTATAGAATCCGAATTGTTGGCATACTTGAGTCATTTTTCAGTTCCAGAATTTTTTTTTTTGTTTCAATGACCACAGGTTTCGAATAAGGCCTAAATCAGTACTATGCTTGTAAGCTTGTTCATTTGATTTGTGGTGACATGCTATATTTAGTGTTTGCTAAATATGTTGCTGTAAATTCTACTTCAGTCCCAACAGTCCAAATAAATTGTTTCAAATATTTTGTGACTTGTTTGGATTTGTGTTATGCTGCCATATATATATAAATTATTTTTTGGCATTTCTGTATTTGAAATAACTAAATGGCAAGTAATTCTCAACTTTATTTTTCATAGTAATTGTATCATGCAAAGGACATGCAAATAGTTATTGCTGGTGAGTTGGAGCTCTTGGAGGTTTGCCAGAGGATATCCAGGAACTAACTGATACAAATATTTACATTACTTTAGTGGATGGAAGTTATCCGAATGCCTGGAGCATGAAGAGTCAACATTTCTGCTTCATACCACATTAAATAGATTTAGTTAATCTTCATCTTGACATCATCTGAATATTAGATTCTAATGTGACTTGTACTGATGACATAACTTTAGCAACAGGGTTGGGTCTGTCACCAAATGTGGAAAATTAAGTGACTGTCAGCAACAGTTTGTTCTAAAATTCTCTTTATATTATTATTTTTATTTTTCTTATATTTATTTATAACATTTCAGCACTATATTGTTAAAATTTTCCCTTGATATAGTTACTATATGAAGTATTTTTTTATTCATTCATTTATTATCTTCCGCTTAATCTTCTTCTAGGGTTGCGTGGTGGGTTCCTCATTTTTATCCAAGGGAGAACGTTTCGGTGCAACGATATACACAGAGGAGACCAATAACATTTTTATAAGCAAACTAATGTGCTTGGTATTGTGATGACATTGACAGGAGACCACTTTTGTTTCAATTAGACATGTAGCCAAATATATTGGGACACATTTTACATACAAGAGCTTTTATGACATCCTATTCTAAGTTGGTTCATCCTTTGCAGCTGTAAACCTGTTCTTCTTTATGACAAAGCTTTTTTTTTCACAAGATTTTAGAATGCATCTGTATAAAAACACTTGCCAGTTTATCTAGAAGAGTATTTACTTATAATTGATGAGAGGACAGGGCAACACGGTGGCTTAGTGGTGAGCACGTTCGCCTCGCAGTGCTCAAGGTATATTGAATGCTTTAAATTGCCCCATCTGTTTTTACATAGCAATTAGCAAACATTGGGATTTGTTGAAACTCTCGAGGTAAATGAATTGTGTCTCAGTACTTTTGCCCATGGACTGTGGATGTGCAGAGAGTGTGATAATCATGTTTGATTGAATGACTGAACTGCTGTAAAAATCTAATGTTGCTTAACTTGCATGTCAACACAGTGTTGCTCTTTGCATCCAAATATCACAGTTTTCGGCAATGTGAACACTTCCTGACATCCTGTACTGCAGTGTACTTAATGACACAGTCATAAATTAAAAAATATTGTTTGTGCATGTTTGTTCATGACAGGATTTGTGTCTCATTAGGTAAAACCTTGGTGGAAACTGAAGACGGTTGTCCACTGGCAGGCCATTGCTTCACAAAAGAAACGACTGTCTTGGGTTCAATTAGCTGGACATAAAGGTATGAGTTTATGCATGCATGATCACAGAAGCATGTTAAACAAATGGTTACCATTTGGGTTAGACAAATGGTCCTGACATCCAGGACTTATCATTACAAAAATCATGAATTTAAATAAATTTTGCTCACTAAACAAAGAATTATTTTATAGTAATGATGCTGTTTTGTTCCAATGGACATTTATTTGTTTATTTATTTTGAATGTAGGCAGCTTCAAAGCAGGTGTAGGGGGAACCATCTTGAAAAAATACTCAGAGAATGAGAAACTCTGTTTTGAGAGACTAAAAGGAGATGTGCTAGAGCAATTTGTCCCAACCTACAATGGTCCAGTGGAGAAGGATGGAGAGCCCTACCTGCAGATGAGTGACTTGCTGGCCAAATTCAGTGGACCAAATGTCATGGACTGCAAGATGGGAGTGAGGTAAACTAAAAAATACACTTGCATACCTACAGTTATAGATGAATATACTGGTCCCCCAAAAGTTGCTAATGTAAGCCATAAAGGGATACACGTTTATCATGTTTGATTAAAGATGAAGTACTGCATTTAGACTTTTAAGTAGTGTTCCACAAATTTCTTACAACAGGAGACTGGAATTTTGGCCCATTTCTTCTGACAGCACTATTGAAAATGAGTCAGATTTGTAAACTTACACATAAATATTTAGATCTGCTCAAAAGATTTCTATAGGATTGTCGTCAGGACTTTGTAATAACATCAATTTATTGTCCCTAAGCCATTTTACTTTGAATATTTGCTTGGGGTCCTTAACCATTTATAAATTAATTTGCACAATTTGGAGCATTTAATTTACCTTGATCCATGTTTTTGGACTGTGGGAGGAAACCGAAGTACCGGGAGGAAACCCATGCGGAATCCCCAGTGCTGCAGGCGAATGTGCTAACCACTAAGCCACCATGCTGCCAACTTAAAATATATATACAAAATATTTCATTCTTCTTTAATTAGACCCGAGGTTATTTCTATAACAAGTTCGATTTTGGTGTATATGTGCATTGCAAACTGTAACCTTTTTGTTGCAGTTAAGATATCGCTTTTGTTAATGTCAATATTGGAGACATCAAAACCGATAAAATAGACAATTTTGTTTTTGTTTTCTCCAGCATGTTCACAATGAAGTTTACTGTTGTTGCTTATTATATTGGTATTTCTTGTCTTATATATAGACTTTTATAGAAAAAAAACAAGTTATTCTCCTTATAGTTATACAAGTTTCATACAAGTTGCATGACAAGGATGTAAGTTGCATAACTAACCATTAGCGTAGCACTGTATCACATTTGTAAAGCTATGTGTCAAATTTATTAACTTGTTCTTTATAAATGTATCCTTTAAAATTGTGCAGTAGCCTTTAGCTGTAGTTTGGTTAACACCTGCTAAGTTTTTTGTTTGCCTTTTGTCAAACCAGAAGGTAGAACTAAGGCTCATGAAGCCCATTACAATCATGAGCTAAGCCACATATTTCCTGTGCAGCTTGCATTCTGTCTCGCTCGCCCTCTCTCTCTTTCTCTCTCTCTCTCTGTTTTTTCTCCCCCTCTCACACACACACACACACACACACACACACACACACACACAGACACACACAGACACAGGGTGTCCCTAAGGACTTCCTTTTCATACATTTAACAGCTCTTTCTCTCTCTCTCTCTTGCTCGCTCTCTCTCGCTCTGACACACACACACACACACACACACACAAAGACACTTAGTCGGAGTCCCTTGTTGACTTCCGCTTTTCACAAACAGGAAGTCACAAAGTTTAAGTGAAACTGAAAATCTCTTTTGAAAAAAGAGGAACTCAAAAACAGCAATGGTTTATTTCACTTCACGCTGAAAACTATAAGGTTAATTAGTTTTACTTTATGACTGGAATATTTTTTATTTAAAAAATTGTGCCAACCAACCTTCCAAATGTTGCTTAAATCCATTGGTGATTATTTACTAGTTATTTCAGTATACCCCACTGCACTAAAATGATTTGAATGCCTAAGCATCACGTCATTATTTTTAATAGAATCTTAGTGCAGAGGTTCACTGATATAATAAAGGAGATAAAGTCACAACTTATATTTGGAATTATCTATATCTTTCATGCTTAATTAGGATTTTATTGCAAGCTGGAGTGAGCAATCACATTAGTTACTCTTTCTAAAATTTCTATGAAACCCTACTTTGTATTTCCTAATAAAATTAAAATTTTGGGCATGACCTAAAGTGTTGGAATGAGATCTTAATGTGTACAAATGAGTTGGTATAGGTGTGGAAACAAACTAATTAAAGCATGGAAATGACATTATTAAATCATGGTAATGTGGGAACGTTTAGCAGGATAACATAGAACACACTGTCAGGGATTTATGCATCTTAATGCACACATTTCCATATTTTAGTTGTCATTTTAGGTGTCCCTAAATGGGGTTGTAGCATAGTAGGTTCTTTTTCCCAGAGTTAAATAAGTTGTAATCACAAATAATTTTATTAAGAAGAGAGGTCACCTGCAGGGGTCCATAGATTCCAGATTTGTACTTGCTTTATTTTATAAAAAGTATGTATAGAAAAATGTAAAGACAGTTTATTAGGATTCAGTTAAATGAAACTGAAAAACCCCAAAAGACTGAAAACTGAATACTGAACATGTTTTTTGACAGTGTTTTAATACTTTTGCCACATTTTTCACAATTGCATACAAGTGAGAAAATGCGAGACAGAAAAAGCTTAATTGCACTGATAGGCTGCTGTCTTACGTTGCTTATTTCAATTTATCTCAAATATGATTAAATGCTTAAAACTGAATCAAAGCTACTAAACTTAAAGTGTACCTCACAGTGGAAAAATAACTTATCCACACAGTGGAAAAATAACTAGAATAAGTTAACAGCATCATTTAATACATTATATATGGTATAATTTATACTGTCACCTAAAATGTTGAGTCTGTTTCCCATGTCTATATGAGTTCTCTAAAGGGTTTTCTCTAATATTCCAAAAACATTCAGCCAGGTAAATTGGAGATTCCAAATTGCCCTGAGCCTTGGTCCTCCTAAGGTTTCTTCCTTAAAATAACACATAACATGGATTTTTTTCTTTGCTAGTGTCACTTAGTTCTAATCTTTGGGGGTTTAAAGACTTGCAACACTATGAAGCTGCTTTGTGACAATGTACTATTGTAAAAATTGCTATATAAATAAACTACTTGAACTTGAACTAGCTGTGCGGGATGTACATATTAACTACAGATAACTACAATAGGTCTTGTCGGAAAGAGCATCTGGTGGAAAAACTACGCTGAATCGAATATGTGTATTTTTCTGTTGTGGCAACCTCACAGATGGAAACAGCCGAATGAAGAACTAGGTTCTTTTACTAAAAAAAATTTAACTGACATTAAAACTATTTGTTGTAATGTTTTTCAGCTGTTAACCTAGCTGTAAAAATGTAGCTTCTGTAAAATAGAGCAGATGATTGCTCAGCAAACTCCATTAAGTACAGATAGTGCTTGACTAATGGTCTGCTGTGAATTATATCCTTTTCCATTAGGACTTATCTGGAGGAAGAGCTGGTACGAGCTCGTGAGAAGCCCAAGCTGAGAAAGGATTTGTATGATAAGATGCTGGAGGTCGACTGTAAAGCTCCCACTGATGATGAGAGGAAGCAGCAGGCCATCACCAAACTGCGCTACATGCAGTGGAGAGAGAATCTTAGCTCCACTAACACTCTTGGCTTTCGTATTGAGGGTGTCAAGGTACCTGGTTCAGCAAGATAGAAGCTGTGGTTGTGTACTTGGGCTTCTAGAATTTTAGTCATACTTTATTTAAACTAAAAATATTGCATTTTTTTCTATATTACAGAAAGCAGATGGAACCTGCAGTACAGACTTTAAGAAAACTCATACAAAGGAAGATGTCACACAAGTCTTCCATGAGTTTGTCAATGGGAATAACAACATAATTGTACGTAACTCAACCAAATAAACCTGTTTGACTAGTTATTACTCATACACCAATTCAGTTGTTCTGACCAATATAACTTAATAAGAAATGTGTATTTCAATTTATTAAATAGCTTATATAGACATTATAAAACAATTAATTATGATTGTTATTTACATTTTTTTTTAATTTTATTAAACTTACATTTTTAAAAAGTTATATATTATGCCATATATTATGATGTGGTATAAATTGTATAAACATTGTTCTTAAATCACTTTTAAGAACACTTCTAACTGAGTCCAAAGTGTTATGAAGTATGCGGATTTAGGGCAAAAATAATTAATTCATTTATTCATTCATTCATTCATTTTTTTCTTCTTAATCCTTTACTAGGGTCGTGGGGAGGGCGGGGTAGGTTTCCCATGCCCATCCAGGGGAGAACGTTTCAGGTGCTGGGCAGATAAACCCAGGACAGGGCGCCAATCTATCGCTTGGCACACTCACTCACTCAAACACACGCACACACAAACACACTATAAGGGGCATCATGGATCCATGTTTTTGAAATGTGCGAAGAAACCGGAGAACCCGGAGGAAACCCACGCGAACATGGGGAGAACATGAAAACTCCACCCAGATTAGGATTCAAACCAGGAATCCCTAGCGCTGAGAGGCGAACATGCTAACCACTAAGCCACTTTGCCAACTTTTAGTGAAATTAATGTGATTAATTTATTAGTTGTTAAACTCACATTTACAACATTCCGCAATGCGTAATATTAAAATAACCGAGAATTAAACTGAGCCCAGCATGAATAATTATTTTGTAATAATAATTTAAATATATACTTCATGGCGGGGCAGCATGGTAGCTTGGTCGTTAACACATTCACATTCACCTCTCAGCACAGTTTTCTTGTAAGGTAAATTTTTCATTGATTCATTATCTCCCGCTTTATTCTCTATTAGGGTCGCGGTGGGGTTCCTCATGCCCATCCAGGGGAGAACGTCTCAGGCGCTGGGCAGATACACCCAGGACAGGGCGCCAATCCATCGCTGGGCACACATTCACTCACACAGACACACTCTATATGGGGCAATTTTGAGGATTCAATTGACTTGATCCACGTTTTTGGACTGTGGGAGGAAACCGGAGAACCTGGAGGAAACCCACGCAGACACGGGGAGAACATGGAAACTCCACCCAGATGGGGATTCGAACTGGAAATCCCTAGCGCTGAGAGGCGAACGTGCTAACCACTAAGCCACCGTGCCGCCTAAGGTAAATTTAATGCTCTAAATCACCTTATATAAGGTGTGTTTGTGTGTGTGTGTGTGTGTGTGAGTAAGTCTGCCCAGCGATGGATTGGCGCCCTATCCTGGGTGTATCTGCCCAGCACCCGAAAAGGGGATTAAGCGGAAGAGAATTAATAAATGAATACTTACTGGCACAGCTGACAATGGGAGCCGAATAAAAATGTGATAAATTTGCAATATTAAGATTTTTTAGCTGTAATTGTTATTAACTGGTTAATTAGTAACATTGTACATGTACTTTAGATACATTAAGTGGAATGTGTGGATAAATAGGAATTGGATGAAAGAAAATGTACATTATCCCAGATATAACAGTCAAACAACTTTCATGGAAAGGAAAGGAAAATATATAAAGCACATTTGATCATCAAAAAAACGATATATATGTAGAAGCTAGGGCTCGGCCAGGCAATAAAAGGTGTGGTCAATGCACATAGACAGTGTTACGCTCTTAGGTTTCTTTCTATTTTGAAGGGACCTGTGTAGTAAGGAGCCAGGTGGCAGGAATCAGCGATGTATATGTTTAGTTATAAATTTGTAATTTCTTTATGTACAAAATGTATGTACTTTTAACTATATATATATATATATATATATATATATATATATATATATATATATATATATATATATATACACACTGAACAAAAATCACCTAGATAAATGGGTAAGACCTAAAAAATGCGGGCAACTTAAGGAAGACTGTCTTCCACTAGTAACAAATTCCAGTTCGTGAAAAAAATCACACATGGTGCAGTGCATCAAACACAGTGGACATTAGCAGCAGGTTATAACAATCTTTAACTGTGATCCCCCCCCCCCCCCCCCCCCCCCCCCCCCCCCCCCCCCCCCCCCCCCCCCCCCCCCCCCCCCCCCCCCCCCCCCCCCCCCCCCCCCCCCCCCCCCCCCCCACTAAGAACACTAGGAAGTTTTATATAAAAGAAATGGAAGAAATAAGTGAATTATAGATCACCAAAGATAAAAAGAATCTGCCATTTGTTAAATCTGTTTTCTCAAAAAGAAGAGAAAATACTTTCTGATCAGGATACACATAGTTTTCAATAATGTAAAGTTTTTTTTTACAATGCAATTTATGGCTTATTTTTAATAACCCACACTATAAACAACATTTTCCACTCTAGGGCTAACCAGGTCAGACACTCTAAACATGGAACAGGGATCACTTGGTGAAGAGGTGTTTAAATAGCATTTAATGCTGTTGTTGGCATTCAGCCTTATCACCCTGTTGTACTGTAAAATATAGTCTTGAGCCCTGTGCTCATGTAATCTCCCCCCTGTACAGGCCACTGGTGGCACAGGCTGATCCCCAACAGACAGGTGATATAAGGCCATCACTTTACACAGCCTTTCCCATATTCATTAGATTCTAAGTGCCATGATGTGTGTGTGTGTGTGTGTATATATGTATACATATTACAGTATATATTATGGGGCTTAGTGGTTAGCATGTTCGCCTCTCAGAGCTAGGGATTCCCGGTTCGAATCCCCATCTGCGTGGAGTTTCAATGTTCTCCCTGTGTTTTTCGGGTTCTCGGTTTTTTCCTCCCACAGTCCAAAAACATGAATCAAGTCAATTGAGTTCTCCAAATTGCCCCATATAGAGTGTGTCTGAGTGAGTGAGTGTGTACCCTGTGATGGATTGGCATCCTCTCCTGGGTGTATCTGCCCAGCACCTGAAACGTTCTCCCCTGGATGGGCATGGGGAACCCCCCATGCGACCCTAATATAGGATAAAGCAGAAAATAATGAATGAATGAATGAGTATATATTATTTTATTAGTAGTAAATAGCGGTTTTTAGTGTCGCACAATTTTTTTATTTTATGTCTCTCTTATTCCAATTTTCCAGAGCTCCTATATTAGGAGTCTAAGGGAAATCAGACAGGCTCTGCAGACTTCACAGTTCTTTGGAAATCATGAGGTAAGTTCTCTTAGATATTGTTTTTGTTTAGAACTGATTTCCACTACCTGTTTTACTGTTTATAAACTCAGATCTTAAAAACTGTATGGTGTGTTATGTTTCAGCTCATTGGGAGTTCAATGCTTTTTATCCATGACCACACAGAGCATGCTGAGGTTTTTCTCATCGATTTTGGTAAGACCACAGCTCTTCCAGATGGCCAGAAGCTGTGTCATAATATACCCTGGCATGAGGGGAACCATGAAGATGGATACCTATTAGGGCTTGACAACTTGCTGCTTATCCTCTCCTCACTGCCTGTACAGTGCTCTTAATGAACTCATACAATAGAAGAAACAGAGAAATATGAACATTTTCTTTTGGATTTAAAAATGGGGAAATATGTATTAATCCTGTAATTTAAAGGAGGAAAAAATCACTTGTTGCTGAGTCCTTCTAGGTTCTATTTCTTGACTCACATCACTTATCGATGAACAAAGCACAGTTCATATAGCTTCCCTAAACACCTGTAAAAAAAAAATAAAAATATAAAATACTTAAAAAGTGGCATTGATCGCATGAATCAGAAATCTCAGTTAAAATATTGCAATAAGCCTTTCAGCATTTATAAATTTTAGAGCATGTTTTAAATATACTTTTTACCTTTTGGCTTCTTACTAGCTGCTATAGCATGCTGATAGAAATTATTTTATTATAATTTGGTGGGGTGGTTTGATTGGAGACTTCAAAAAACAGATGGTTGAGGAGTTCACTATGGACATAAACATAAAAAATGTTAATATTTTCAAAATTTAATTTAAAATATATAGGCACTTTATGTTATATAATATGTTTATATATATATATATATATATATATATTATATATATATATATATATATATATATATATATATATATATATACATAATAGATAGATAGATGTAGATAGATATAGATAGAGATATACTAACCAAACATATAAATCAACATATATATCAATGTAGACAAAAGGCGTTTTTTTTCTCAAATGTTCACAAATGAGTCTAAATCTGTGATTATTGAGCACTTCCTCTTTACCAAAATTATCCATCCGACTTAGCGGTGTGACATATCAACAACCACACAGACCACACAAGCCCAGGACCTTTGCATACAGCATCCCCCCAGTGTGTGTGTGTGTGTGTGTATATATATATATATGTAAATCAATTGCAAATGAGAGCCATCATTAGACAACTGTTTTCATAATTATCTTGAGCACATGACATACAGTACCAGAGCAGTCTTCTTGTTCACAATGTAAACTTCATAATGAAATGGTTTGCAGTTTTGGTTCAAGATGAGTTTGGGAAACAATTTATTTAATATTTTAATAGTTTAAAAGTTCAGTTTAAATTAAAACTACATGGTCAGTAAAATGTGTGTTCTTATTCATATGTCCTTTAAAAAGCCATCTGATTTAAAGCTAGGCTGTGATTTTAAAAACGATTAAGAATTTGAAAAAATACACAACCAACCTTCTGTTCTTTCCAGCCACTCCTCCAAAACTCAAGAACGCACTCTGCTGTTAGAGAAAAAGTTTAGGCTCCGAGAATCCAGTTTTAAAGTATATAGGGTAAATTTTAGCAGAAAAACAAATTACCCAAAACAAAATAAAACAGATAATGGCAGTATCCAATAGAAAAATGACAAGCATGGTGTCACCTATTATTTAATCATTATTAATCACCTTCAATTCAGATTTTGCCACTTAAGTTCAATAATTAAAAGCCACACCCATGTTGACTTCAGTTTAATTTATACAACCTGTTTTTGCTTGTAAGCCTTTTCTGCTTGGCTTGCAAATTCCCACTTTAACTCCACTTTTATGGCATTTAAATGACTAGTTCTTAGCCTTCAAAAAGTTTAGACGTGTGTGTGTGAGTGTACCTGTGTGTGTAGGTTGGTAGGCAGGACATCCAGACATTTTATGACCCAATGAAATGATAACAGATTTTTTTTTTGTCCTTCTTAGAGTCTATTAAGATTTATTATAAAATTGACAATGTGTTAAGAGTTTTTTTAAGTATTGTAACAAAAATCCATCTTTAAAAAAACATACTCTAGCTTTAAATGTGTTAATACACTGAAAATTTATTTATAAACATAGAGGGGGGGGAAATGTAAAATTTACATTTTGAAAATGTGATTAATTGTTTTCTGATGGTGCATGTTTTAGTATTGTCTTGATTTCTTCATTTCTAAGGAGGATAAAATGACAAAGCCCCTTTCACATTCTTTATTAAGTGTAACAATGGGCAGAAGGTAAAATATAACTGTGTAATACTTTATTTTTTTGTTCATCTTATTTACATTGTCAGAAGAAGGTCTTTTCAAGCTTGTAAAATTTTAGTGTAAAATCCGTTCCAAGAATATTAAATTGAAGGTGATTCTGGGAACTGGGATAAACATTGGTACATGTTAGATATGGTAGCTAGTTCCATTATATGTTTACCATCCATCCATCCATTATCTTCCGCTTTATCCTCTATTAGAGTCATGGGTGGGGTTCCCCATGCCCATCCAGGGGAGAACGTTTAGGACGCTGGGCAGATACACCCAGGAGAGGGCGCCAATCTATTTCACACTCACTCACTCAAACACACTCTATATGGGGCAATTTTGGAGAATCCAACTGACCTTAATCCATGTTTTTGGACTGTGGGAGGAAACCGGAGAACCCTGAGGCAACCCACGCAGACACGGGGAGAACACCCAGATTGGGATTCGAACCGAGAATCCCCAGTGCTGAGAGGCAAACGTGCTAATCGCTAAGCCACCGTGCCGCCTATATGTTTACCATTAGGTATATATTTTTTATATACTAATATATAAATCTAATCTGAACCATAAAAAAATGAAAATGTAGAAAAAGATGATCTCTAAAAAATTTAATACATCCTTTCCATTTAAAATATGCCTAGATTTTATATGTATTTTTATTTTAACTCCCGATTCAGTTTTTGATTTTGAACCTACACGAAAATTAAGCTTGTATAAATCAGTATAATAAAAATCATTTATTTTTTCTAACATTAAGAGATTTTCATAGAAATAAGTGTTTCAGTTAAAATATTTTGGTGTGGTGTTTTTCATATTTTGCATGGATTTTTAAAGAATATTTTCTATGTAAGATTGGGCAAACTGTACCTTTAAACACTATTTTAAGTTAGGAGATGACAGTATTTTGGTCACAGCATGCACATTTATTTTATCTAATAAAATATATTCAGAAATTGTCATTCTTTGTCTTTCTTTGAGTGCCTTAAAATAGTCTGATTAATACACATACACATTATTGAGCAGCTTTTGAGATTTTGCTCTTTTTTTGTATAGTTGAACATGCAGTAGTAAAAATGTGTATAGTAGAATATATGTAATTAGACACTTGGCCTGGCTTTGCTCAGGTTTGTCGGGGGTTCCTGCAAATGTTGTATATGTTAATCTACATGTAATTAGTTGCACTGTGTGTTGAATTAGAATTTAAGGCAATATCAGACTGCTCCATCCAATGGAATGGATAAGTGACACGCTAGTTGATTTATTGCATGTGACACACAAAACGTACCAATGAATCCCATGATTGTCACCCATGAATCATTCATGATTGCCTACCATAACTAATGGACCATCATAACTTCTCAGGGAATGGGGGTGTCAGGTGTCAGAGGGCTGTGGTTTAATACTGTGGATTACACAGATGTTCTTGAATCAGCTTAATGATCAATTGAAAGTACCCATCCACCACCATGTTTAATAGTTGGTACTGTACATTGGGTTGATATAATGTGTTTTTTTTTATAAATTTGGCACAGTGCATTATGGGTAGACATCTCTTCTTTGATCTTGTCTGTCTGAAGGATATTTTTCCAGATAGCTAGTAACTTGTTCAGTGATCACAGCTGATGTCTTTCAATCTTGGCAAATCACACGAATGTTTTAGACCAGCAACATGTCAAAGTTCTGCTCTACAGTAATAGAGCTGGTAAGCAGGTGATACGTGTCTACCATCTTAATTCTTGTAGGTACTGCAAGGGTGTACTTATTTTTTCACATGCACCTTCTATGTTTTTGCTCTATTATTGTTAAGTTGATAATGACAATGTAATCAGTCATGTGTTGTCCATCTAAATTTGTGTTTCCTCAATTTTTGAGAAGTTCAGGTATATTTTTATAAACTCAAACAAAAAATAGAAAGAGGGTACTTTCTACTTTTAACAGGAGCCGTTGTGTTGCTTTTTTATGGCAGCTTCGGTGTGGTACGGTTCTGAGGATGTATTTATTTGGAGGAGTGGGTCTGTGAGGGGGTGTTACCGGCTGTGCTTGCCGACCCCTTTGTTCTTCCTGTCCTGTGTGATCCCCCAATCTGTTACTCGTCTGTTGCTCTGTCTCTGGATCTGGCGGTTGGTGTCTATATGTTTTGCATGCAGGATGGTGATCCCGAGGCGGAGGTGGGGGCTAATGAGCGGAGCGCTGTACGTGCCGACGCAGCTGGTCCCTCTGATGGCGCTCTACCCAGCGCCGCCGTTCTACTTGTCACGCCGCCAGAGGGCGCCTGTCTTGTCACGCCCTTCTCGTCATGCCGCCAGAGGGCGCCCACCTCACTACGCCGCCAGAGGGTGCCCACCTCGCCACACCGCCAGAGGACGCCCGCCTCGTCACGCCGCCAGAGGACGCCTGTCTAGTCACGCCCGTCTTGTCACGACGCCAGAGGACGCCCGCCTCGTCACAGCACCAGAGGACGTCTGCCAAGTCACAGCACCAGAGGACGTCTGCCAAGTCACGCAGCCAAGGGGCATCAACCCTGCCTCGGCCACAGAGGGCGTCCGCCATGCCTCGCCCACCTAGCAAAGGGCGTCCGCCATGCCTCGTGGTGTTTGACACGCCTCAACCAGAGGTCGCACGCCGGGTCACGTCTGGCCCGGCCCGTCATGCCTGGCCAGAAGAAGGTGCCTTCCCTCCACCGTTTAAGTGGAGGACCCCCCCCCCCCCCCCCCCCCCCCCCCCCCCCCCCCCCCCCCCCCCCCCCCCCCCCCCCCCCCCCCCCCCCCCCCCCCCCCCCCCCCCCCCCCCCCCCCCCCCCCCCCCCCCCCCCCCCCCCCAAAATTTTATGTTCTGGAACATAAATTCAAGTATTTTTAAACTAAGAATAGCACAAATATAAATCAAAATAGCACTGCTTAAAATCTTAAAGCGTCTAAAAACTTTAATATTTTGAAAAATGAAAATGACAAAAACTAATCTCTATAACCATCACTCAGCCAGGGATCAGTCTTTGTATTTCATGACAACAAAAAAAGAAACAATGTTACAAATGTACAAATGTTAGCTTTGCTTACTTTCCTCATGAATCTGAATCATCAGTGTACATTTTAGACTTTAAATTTGTTCTGAGCTTTATATTTTAATTCCTTGAACATTTATGCAAGAATATATATAAAATAATGAAGTTAAAAAAAAATACAGGATTAACCTTAAATAAAACATAAATGGCAACAACAGAACACAGCAGTAAATATTAACAGTTTAATCATAATGCTCAAATCTTATGCTCCTAAACCGATACCTAAACACTTTTTTTTACCAAAAGTATTTGCTCATCCATCCAAATGATCAGAATCGGGTGTTCCAATCACTTCCATAGCCACAGGTGTATAAAATAAAGCACCTAGGCATGCAGACTGTTTTTTACAAACATTTGTGAAAGAATGGGTCGCTCTTAGGAGTTCACTGAATTCAAACTGTAATAGGATGCCACCTGTGCAACAAATCCAGTCGTGAAATTTCCTCACTCATAAATATTCCTTAGTCAACTGTCAGCTGTATTATAAGACAGTGGAAGTGTTTGGGATTGACAGAAACTCAGCACCAAGTGGTCGGCCACATAAACTGGTGGGGCGGGGTCAACAGATGCTGACGAGCATACTGCGAATAGGTCAGCAACTTTCTGCAGAACATGTGAACATGACCTGAACATGTGGCATTCAGATTAGCACAAGTGCGCAGAGAGCTTCATAGAATGGGTTTTCATGATCGAGCAGCTGTATCAGAGCCATACATTACCAAATGCAATCCAAAGCAGTGCAGTGGTGTAAAGCACCCCATCACTAGACTCTAAATCGCACTTCTCCATCTGGCAATCTGGGCATGGCTCCTTAGTTCCAGTAAAAGGAACGCCGAATGCTACAGCATACAAAGATATTTTTTGACGATTTCATGCTTCCAACTTTGTGGAAACAGTTTGGAACCACTGCACATCAGGGTTCCTAAGGACATGGATGACATGGAGTCTGGTGTGGATGAACTTAACTGGCCTGCACAGAGTCTGGACCTTAACCCAATAGAATAACTTTGGGATGAATTAGAGCAGAGACTGAGAGCCAGGTCTTCTTGTCCAACATGAGTGTGACCTCACAAATATGCTTATGGAAGAATTGTTCAAAATTCCCATAAACACACTCCTAAACCTTGAACAGCCTTTCCAAAAGATTTAATACTGTTCTAGCTGCAAAGGGTGAAGCGACTCATATTGAACCCTATGATCTAGAAATGGGATGTCATTTGAGCTCATATGTGAGTCAAGGTCAAGGTAGGTGAGCGAATACTTTTGACAATATAGTGTATATATGAAAACATTTTTGAAAACCAAAATGAATCAAATAAATTAAATATGCATGTATTTCTTTGATCATGACAGTAATTTAATACTTTTTCCCCCCTAAAGTTTAATAGTATTTTACGTACTTTAAAGAGGTGCCTACCACTGGTTTTATGAGTTGGACAGTTGTTAAATAATAAAAAATTATGGTTGGCATTAATAAAAACTGAAAACCATTCTAAGCAATATTACCTTGCCTTTATACAAGAAAATTATTCTGTGTAAAGAAACAGGATCTATCATCCATTAAGCATAACCTACAAGTGTTTATATAAAAAAGATTACCTTAGCCTGGCTCAGATTCTGCTTTTCACTCAGGCTACATCTTGCAATCTGAACTACAATCTTAAAATGGAAAATATAAAAAGGCCTTTTACCACTTTCATCAACGCTGTTTCTCTAGGTTCTCTTAGGTTTCTAAGTTAACTAGAGTATATCTTAATAAGATTATCTCCATTAAATTTAATCAAAGTTAATTTAAGGCCACTGTGAATGCAGGATCCATATTCAACAACATATTTTTCTTATGTAATTTGGTCAGATGTGCACAATATGTCACAAGTTAATATGCATTGCATTGTAAATTAATAATGGGTTAAACATAAAAAGAGAAATGAAAATTGTTAGGTTTTTTTTAATTGAATACTTATTACACATGGGAATGCTATGTCTAATAAACAAACTATTTACTTTAAACTGCATTCAGCACTAATTGTATATATTCTTTTGAATAACCGGTTAACACTCTCTGCAATACACACTAACAAAGGTTACTTGACTTCCACACACCCATAAAATATAAAGCTTAAAGAATCTAATAATTAAAATCAATAATACTAATTATTAATGTTGAAAAAAGTTTTTATATATATAATAACAAGGTATTTTCTAAAAAACACATCATAATAATTAGATAGCTCTCAAAATGGTTTACAAGCATATTTAAACAAACTTACTACACACTGTACAATCTTCAAAAAAGCAATCAAATGTGAGGCAAATACCAAAAACTTGTCATTAAGTTCAAATTATGATTTTTTTTGGCAATAATTAAAATTTAAAGTCCTGATAGAATCACACTATAAACAAATGGAACTGCTGTGTATCCATTCTGTGTATCCATATTTACTAATGTGGTTTTACAGGTTTATTGTTACATTGGTTAAACCTTCTGGTTAGCATATTAATTAGTTTTACAACAATCTTGTTTTGAAAAAAATAGCTGCATGTTATTTTACAAGAAAAGGTAACACCCGATTAACTAGGTCATTATTGCTTAAGATTTTCGACAAGAAGTGTTAATTAAGTACTTCTTAAATTAATCCATAATCTATATTTATGTATTTAAAACTGTATTCCTATATTTTCACAGTGTTCACTTTTTTCTTTATTAGAATCCAATGTAAACTGATTTTAAATACTTCAGCTGTGAGTTTTAAGTTTTTAAAAAAGCACCATTAATTCAGGAGGTGGTACCTACTAAATGTAGGCCTTTCATTTTAAATGCTACAAAAATTTGCCTAAGCTGTAACATTTTTGACATTAGGTTGTGGTTTAACTCGAAAATGGGTTAAAGCAAGATGGTTGAATAATGACATTTTTGTAATTTAAAATTATTATTTCTGTTTTAAGTGTTACTTTTTATAAAGTAGTTGCCGTGTGAGAAATTCTATGGTTTACAAAAGTTATGGAAATGGTATTCTGTTAATTGAGGACCTTTAAAAAAAGATAGATAGATAAATAGAACACTTTATTCCAGAGGAAATTTTGATGCGATAATAGTTAGTAGTAAGACTATATATATATATATCGTGGGAATCATATTGGATAAGCTCAATTTATTTAAAAGCTAAAATCTTCTCTTTTAAAAACTGATGAATGTTAATGCAAAACAATTCAGAAACTGTCATAACAGTTAAATAGATATCACTCAGCATATGTTTTGTCCAGTTTGCATCACAAATTAATGCAACAAATGTTTATTATTGTTAATAATAAAATAGGTAGTTTTGGTCCTTAAATCTGTTTGGCTAAGCCATTTGTCCAGCCATTTGTCCAGTCGTAAATTTACATTTGTATCAATGTGTCATATACAATACATTATTTTCCCAATGTTTTTAAAAAATACATTCTGTAATTTTCATTTGATTTGATGTATATGATTGTTAGAGAAATCAGAATTAATTTTGAAAACCGGACTAGATTAGATCGCGGAACACAATTTTGCTTTCAATAACGTATTTATCAATCAAACCTTGTTTTATTATTATAGTGTGTTTGTAACCATTTTTTGGAATCAATGAGGCTCTTGAGGTAGTGTATTATGGTTTATAAATCACAGGAAAGAGGTGTAACTGTACTCTGCTTCACATCATGCCTACTATTATTAACATTCATAACATAATTGTAAGTTTATGATATTGGTAATTTAGAGCTTACTGTTGGTTCCACCTGGTGTGGTGTGTAATAAATGTAAGTAAAGAATTACTATTACACTTAACTCCTCGGTCTTCACAAACAGATTTAGATGTTAAATGATTGACATTATTTTGATTGAAATCCAGTGTACCATAAAATCCCAGTGTAGCATAAAACCGCTGGTGTAAAACCAGGTCATGTTGATTTAGTAGACAGCCTAAATGAAATGAGGTTTTAACTATACTATTTTTATTAAAGCTATATTGGGGTAACACTGAGATCTTCTGACAATGAAAAGCCAGAGTCACGGTCCCGTGTGGGTTTTTCATGTTTGGTATGCCTTTTGACATCTTCATGCCCATAGCTGGCATAACGCTTTACTAGTGGTTTATGGTTGATGGGTGAAGCCAAGCTCCGAACAGACATTGAGGAACTAGACGCTGTAGAGTTGTATTTGGCCTCCAGTGACCTGGAACCAACTAATGATAAGTTTTCAGTCTCATACCATTGCTCATCATAAGCATAATTTACATTGCCACAAGGGAAGCTCTGGAGCTTGGCTAGTTTTATAATAGTAGTGCATGAGTCCTCAGCACCACCACTGGCCCCTTTGCGCGATGTGACATTAGAAGGTCCTGGAGGACTGGAGGTTATTAGAGGAGCTGGTAATGAATTTGAAGCACTGTCTTCTGTTTCACAGTTGTGCCCTGGGATTGAGGTAGATGCAGGTTGGACATTAGAGGTACAAGAAAGAGGCATGGATTGGGTTTGAGAAAGAGCTGTCTTCCGATGGTTAAAGTTCTCCAGAACCCAGGAGCCATATGTGGGATTCCACAGATTCTTGGTTTTGTTTTTAAGCTTTTGGCTTCCAGAGGATAGACTGAATCTGGAGCATGATTGGTGATCTGGAACCTGTAGCCAGGAGCCAGAGCTGGAACTAGGAACTGGAAAAGTCTCAGCCCAGCATGGTTCCAACACTTCACTACACATAATGTCTACCTGGGGAATTTGTGGTGGACAGTGTAGCAGCATTTGAGTTTTGTCGACCTGAGGGAGTGGAGGCAAA
>JAFMOD010000299.1:3041053-3063553 GCA_019802435.1 Corydoras maculifer | reverse complement strand
GCTTAAAAAAGGGGAAGCCTTCAACCCTAAGAATACCATCCCCACCGTCAAACATGGTGGTGGGAACCTAATGTTTTGGGGGTGTTTTTCAGAAAATGGACCAGGGAACTTGATTGCAGTAAATGGCACCATGAAATAAGAGCAATACATCAAGATTCTCAACAACATCAGGCAGTCTGCAGTGAAACTTGGCCTTGGGAACCAGTGGACATTTCAGCACGACAAGGACCCAAAACACACAGCAAAAGTGGTAAAGAAATGGTTAGCAGACAAAAACATTAACATTTTGCAGTGGCCCAGCCAGAGTCCTGACTTGAATCCAATTGAGAATCTGTGGAGGGAGCTAAAGATCAGGGTGATGTCAAAGAGACCCTCCAACCTCAAAGAGTTGGAGCTCATCGCTAAAGATTAATGGGCAAAAATATCAGTGGACACATGCAAAAAGCTGGTCAGCAATTACAAGAAGCATTTCATTGCTGTAATAGCCAATAAAGGCTTTTCTATTAATTATTGAGAAGGGTATGAATAATTTTGGACATGCCAGTTTTTGTTCAAATATGAATAAATGCTGAGAAATATTTTTTATCACTATGATGCCTCTTGTACATCATATTATCTCCTGGGAGATGCCTGTGTCGTTTCCAGTCAAAAATAAAATTGCGGACACGGAGAGAACATGAAAACTTCACCCAGATTGGGATTTGAATATGGATCCCTAGGGCTGAAAGGCAAATGTTCTATCCACTAAGCTACCGTGTTGCCCGGGGAGTATCAATATATACCAAATTACATTTGGTTGCAAATTTCATCTTACCTTCCATTTATATTTCATTTATTAATATATAAGCATTGTGCTAGGGATTAAAGCCAACATAATCAGTGAAAAATATTTTACAAATGCTTATAAATATTTCTACCTGTGAATAAAATGGTTTTCCTCCAGGTATTGGCAGCCAAAGGCAATGTCTCTGGCCATGTGTAGCAGTTCCAGCATAGTCAGAGATGACGGCTGATTCTGTGAGAGGCGAATAAAAATCATAATATTACTTTTTCACTTTTCACAGTTGGCCTTCTAATTCTGACACAGCAATAAGCCATGCGTGTTCTAATGTCTTATGCTTCTTCTTAGGGTTGACACACTGTCTGGGGCCTACACCTGTTCCTTAAAATAGTCCAATATTTCAAAAAATACATCCAGAATCAACATCAGATAAAAAAATTCACTTAAAGTTTTTGTTTTTTAAGTGATTTGCTTTCAGAGTAACATGTTTTTTGTCTAATGGACAACAGACACTATGAAATCAGGATTTGACTACACTGTCTTGTGTTCAGGATGGATAAAGAAAACACACAAATACAGCAAGACATGGATATTGAATAACGAACACTTTAAAGAAGCTTACAGTTCGAGGACGATTCTGTCTCAAAAATGTCTTCATGTCTCCTCCAGTCATTAATTCCAGGAGAATAAAACGAGGCAGGATCTGAAGACTTACTCCGATACACTGCACTATGTTCTGATGGTTAAATTTACTGCAGATGTAAACACATGCATACACATATTTTAATAAAAACATAAATAAATAATAATACTGAAGATAATTGAAAACTGGGCGGCAGAGTGGCTTAGTGGTTAGCACGTTCGCCTCTCAGCACTAGGGATTCTTGGTTTGAATCCCAATCTGGGTGGAGTGTCCATGTTCTCTCCGTGTCCGCGTGGGTTTCCTCCGGGTTCACCGGTTTCCTCCCACTGTCCAAAAACATGGATCAAGGTCAATTGAATTCTCCAAATTGCCCCATATAGAGTGTTTCTGTGAGTGAGTGTGCCCAGCAATAGATTGGCACCCTGGGTGTATCTGCCCAGCGCCGAAGACGTTCTGCCTTGGATGGGCATGGGGAATCCCCCGCGACCCTAATAGAGGATAAAGTGGTAGATAATGGATGGATGGATGGATCATTGAAAACTTTTTAAATAAACTTCTCAACCCATGCTCATCGTATTATCTTATACTAGGTACTATAGTGAAGACTATAGGGGAGAACGTTTTCAGGTGCCCAATCCATCGCTGGGCACACGCTTACTTACTCAGACACACACACATTAAGTGGAGCAATTTAAAAAACTAACTAACATCGGGATGTAACCACAAACAAAGACATGCACGGGGAAAATGGAAGACGGAAACTAAATACAAAAAACACCCAGTCACGTGCACAAAATAAACCAATCACCCAACGGAGTTAATAAGTATCTTAAATAAGGGACAGGTGCCCCAGGCACCTGTGGCACATGGAAACTCAGATTAGGATTTAAACCTGAATCCCCAGTGCTGAGAGGCGCACAAGCTAACCACTGCCATGCTTTACTTAAATACACTTAATTAAAGAATTTTTTTTTAAAGCTAATTAATGATATAGTAACGACGCGAAATGTATTCATTATATTAGACAAAAACAACTGCCACATAACTTATATCAACATAACTTTAATAAGTCTATCTAAAATAAACTGGTAATAATCAATTTTTTAGTTACTTTGCATTTGGGAGTGTATATTTAACTCGCTAAATGGTCTAAACTATGGACCAAAAGGACCAGAGGTCTAATAAACTATGGATTTAAGGTGCAGCATTGCTAAGCTACCCAATGATGTTTACCTAAATAAAAATGCCTGCAAAGTAATGTCAATGTAAAATGTAAATATATAGCTGTATATATTTATATAATAATAATAATAATAATAATAATAATAATAATAATCAGATTTAAAAAGTAAAAAGAAATAGAGCATAATTATATATTTTAATGTATTCATATATATATATATATATATATATATATATATATATATATATATATATATATATATATATATATATATATATAAACTATGCATCTTTTAGCAGCTTCTATAACCCCGTCTTATTTTGCAACAAACAGCAACCAAATGTTTCCAGTAACTGTTGATCAATCTTAGAGATCAGCTTAAAAGAATTCTAGCTCATTTCTCGGTACAGAACAACTACAGTTCTAAGATGTTAGTGGGTATCATTATATAAACTCCACAGGACTTTTATTTGGATTCTCCATAACATGTATTTCTTATCCAACCATTCTTGTGTAGAACTACTTGTATTAGGCCTGTTATCTTGCTGTATGCAATACCTTGCTTTTTTTTTTAGATTTAATTCAGAGACAGACATACTTTAAAATTTAATGATTCCCTGATGATGGCTAGCTATCTTGGCACAGATTCGTCAAAACAAGCACAAAGCAGTATTACTACCACAAAGTACTATTTCACATTTATATGTCCTTTACAGATTTTCCCAAAGTTTTTCGATTTTTCCACATTACCTTTTAGCAAACTGTTACTGGGCAGGAGTGTTCTATTTAAAGAGCAATGAGTACACATGGATACAAAAAAAGCTCACCTTGAGCCCAGTCTGCTTGAACATGCAATTTTGTTTTAAATTTGATATTTATATTTAAATTAAAGTTTGTTTGTGACATCAGAAAAACAAACAGAAAAAAAAAGGTTTTCCAAAGGATTCTCATATATGCCACAAAAGCAACAAGCTATGGAATAGTAGCCTTTTTGTCCTGTCATAAAACCCCATACATACATGGTGGAAATCTTTAGTGACTTGGTTTATGCCATGTGCCAAAATTACTACCTCACATTGCATTTTGGCCGATTGACTAACCCTCACACCAATGATGAAATTCAATCAGGCGACAGTGATTGGGTGAAGAATTTTAATTATGTATGCAACTATTAAATCCTTCTCTCTATCCGCAGAGCACAATATCAGATGATTTAAGAGAAAGTGAACAAAGTGCTCGAGAAGAAAGTCTCAGTATGCAGGCACATAGTGCTCCTACAGTATTTACATGAAGCCATGTGGACATAAATCAGAGCTCCTATGACGAAAACCTAAAAGCATAAAAAATAATGTTATTCAGTAAATAATAATCTGTTTTGATTGTGTTGCCTATAATGTAAAAAAAAAATCTTGTCAGTGCTCAAACAAGCAAACAAGGAATTTAGTGTTCTCAATGTTCTTCTCACAAATTTCTTTTGCCTCATTTTTCAACATTTTGTTCTTTTGTCTTTCTTGGATCAGTTTTATCATTACTGGAACATTTGTTTTACAGCAGACTGTAAAAAGACAGATTAAATTTATTTTTATGTTTGCACAGCAGTGATTTCAGAGTGTAGAGACTTTTATGTACATTATTAGAGCTTGTTGATGCTGCCAGGGTAACCTTAGTAACCTTCTCCTAATGTGACATCACTCTATAATAAAGACTGTATAAAAGCCCACTACTATTTTTTGCCTCCTCTGCATTTATATATTAGCTCCACCCTTCAATGGGCATCTTTTAATGAGAAAAACAACCCTAAAGCTTATTAAAATACATAGTGCCCTTGTAAAAAAAAAGTGTAGTTTACTAATAAAGGAGGGAAACTAAAGTACTAAACTGAGTGTGTATCAACAAAATCTATCAAATAACACATGTAAGTATGGTACACACACTCACACATATAAACTATAATATCTGTTATCTGTTTTTGTCTAAAAGATCTACATTTTGTATCTTTCATTCATTCATTATCTTCCGCTTATCCTCTATTAGGGTCGCGGTGGGGTTCCCCATGCCCATCCAGGGGAGAACATCTCGGGCGCTGGGCAGATAAACCCAGGACAGGGCGCCAATCCATCGCTGGGCACACACTCACTCACACAGACACACTCTAAACTGGGCAATTTTGAGAATTCAATTAACTTGATCCATGTTTTTGGACTGTGGGAGGAAACCGGAGAACCTGGAGGAAACCCACGCAGACACGGCATTTTGTATCTGTTTTGCATATTTGTAAAGTGAGTGAGTGAGTAAGTGTGTGTATGTGTGTGTGTGTGTGTGAGAGAGAGAGAGAGAGGGGTATTTGTATGTGACTGTAATTGCACACCTCATAATTAAAGCCTCCATTAGAAAATCCATTTCATCTTGCTCAGAACATATTTCTGGAAGAGTCTGTAACATGGATAAGATAAAACACACAGTAGCCATTATAAATGATAAAATGCAGACTATATTTTAATATCTTTTAAAACATAGCAATACAAATCAAGTGAAGACAACTTAATTAGTCCCTTAAATGTAATTCAATAGTAGAAATACAAACCTTTATGGCGACCTGCATTGGAAGTCCATCTCCATTTATACCCAGAACCTGGCCTTCATAAACTTCTCCAAAAGCACCATGACCCAAAGCCCTACAAACATAACAATTACATATTTTATTCACTTAAAAATATATAAAGAAAAGTTAAGAATTGCCAAAATGTTGAAGACGTCACAATAGATTTCAAAATTTTTCTTTATTAACTGATGCAAAGGATTTAATTATCCAGTAAGGCAGGAGAACCTGAGGAGTGTGATGTTTTTGTGTGGCACTTCCTTCAGCTCACTTAGAGAGGCGGCTTTGCCGGCAAAGCAGTAGTTAGGATTGTAGTCAGTCATGATAGTGGATAAACGAATTTTGCTTAGCTTGTGTTCAGGGCTTTGCAACCGAACCCTGACTGCATGGAGTTGACTCTTCTTGCGGTAGTACACTGCAGGGACATACCAAATGACACGATTACTTACACATGCACCTTTTTCATAAAACACTATATTATTACAAAATAATTGTTGTTAACGAATAGAGGCTTAAACAAATGTTTGGGTACACCTGGTCATGATTTTATAAATGAAACTAAGTTAAAACATCCGCTATAGAAAACCAAATTCTAATTTGTTGTTTATTAAAAATGTTTAAATGTGACCTGTGCAAAAGGTGAAAGACAATTCTACAATGTGTGAAATTCCACAAGTAAAGTAAAAAAAATATACAATATAAAATAAGTAAATGAAAATGTTGTATGTAAGTTTTACAAACAGATAATGTGTTAAATTATAGACGCTTTAAAAATAAACAAAATGTACTGTAAGCAAGAAAGGCAACTGTATATGAAACCAAATATTGTCAACATACAGTGCCTTATATTCGCATATGGAATAGCTTTACACCCATGACAAATGTTAATCAAAAGACTGTTAACCATGTAATCCACATTATAGCCACATTACATCAAAAGTGAATATTATCATCAGCATGAAATTTAACCCACAGAAATGATACACAATGGAGCAAACTACTAGTGCAAACCTACTACTTTTATTTAAAATCCATGGTGTCATCTAATTTACATATTTCAACTTAAAAGAACCAAACCCATTTTTAACATTGCCTTTGTATTTGTTGGGTAGAAGAAATGAGAAAAAAATGTTTATTTTTATTTTCAGAAATGGTCCAACGGATTGATATATTATGATAAAGTCTGCCTACATTAGTGAAGTACTTGCCCTCTGTGCGGATAGCTTTGCTGGAAAGACTCACCCTCAGTGGTGGCTGCCCACATCCCCACTGCAGGTTGGTAGTCTGCCTGGGGGGGGGCACTGCATGGAGGTGAGAGGTCCCTTTGCCGTCTGGTGGGAAGCATAGCCGCCAGGACGATGACCAGAGGTCGTGTTTTGGTAAAAGAGGGGAAAAAGTAAAGGAGGAAGGGATGTTGCCCAAGCATAAACTACCAACCAACCTGCACTGGGGAGAGCTCAGGGGGAAAGACAATAATTAGCCACTGCTACAGCCTAGTGGAACACAGAACTACCACCACATCTCTAAAGAGTTATAGTCATGCATAACATTTTTAGCAATATTAAATCAAAGCATCGGGGCATGTAATTTGATCCTCAAAAAGTTTTACCACTGAAAATTAAAATAATAGTATTCTAGTCTTTGGCTACATTTTTCTATTTGATATTTGTGCCATCAATGACTTAGTGAACTTCAAATGTGTGATGTGTTATATGAAATAAGACTATTTTTAGCAAATGTTTTGACAGGATTGATTTTCTTTATCATCATATCATTGAAGAGTGAAAACTGAAAATGCTTTTTCCTTCAAAAGCATGTATGGACTAAAGAAATTAGGCTTTGCAGATTGTGCTTTTAAAGTATTTTAAAGTTGTTCGAACACATAGGTCAAAGCACAGCTTTGAAAAATTAATGACTAAAAATATGTTTTTGAAACTGCATCTAAAATTGCAGTTTATAAAAGCATCAGGGATAATCAATATCTTAAATTTCAACAAGGTTGAACAAAAGAGAAGATGTTTACTTTATAAAGGTGTACACTGCTCTATCCATCAAAAAAAATAGACTTGCAAACAAGTTTTAAGTTCTAATTTTATCATATCATATTAGTTATATCATTAGAATAACTGTATTCCTTTTCAAAATGATTTCTATTATTGTTGAAGCTGTTCAGAGCAAACAGTAATTACTACAGTTTTGCAATTTTAATCGTTTAAGGAAGTGCAATTAATAATTTTGCATTGGGCCCTTTTTAAGTGTTATTTCCAAGAAAGGTCTGTTGGCAGTAATTTATCATCGTCATAACACAGATAGAGAATATGTTTTTTTTTAACTATTCTATAAATATAAACTATTCTATAAATATTTCTATACAGTGATTATGCATATAGAATTTTTCTGTCTATTCAAAGGGGGTTTATGATATATCTACTGGAAATTAAATGCATTTTACATTAAATTATGCAAAAGCTATCTAATAATTGTAAATTATATGGTTAAATATATTATTAAGTCATTTAATTAAGATCTTTACAACTTAATCTGTGTACAACACTGATATGTAAATAAAATCTATGTATGGTGGAGCTTTTTTTTGTAAAAGAATATGCTATAAGTCTGCGTAAAAAAAACATAATAATATTTTTTAAAAAGAACAAAAATATATGAATGAGACAAAAATATCATTAAGATATTTGGTCATTAATGGAGTCCTTTACTTTGCTTTACAACTCCTTCTAAAACCCTTATTAGCTGTGGCAAAAAGCAGATTGACATAAAATAAGGCTCCAACAAGAAGATTATAAAACGTTTTTAAGAAGGTAAATCATCACAAAATACTGTAAAACATGTTGGTTGTTCCCAGTCAGCTTTGTTTGAATTCTGAACAAGTACAAACTGAATGGCAAGTTTGTAAAAGCAAAGCATACCAGTAGACCAAGGAAGACATTAAAATGTTAAGATATAAAACTTAGTAATATACCTTGAAAATAGTAAATGCAAGACAAAACTAAAAATAAGTGGGTAAAAACTGGTCAATGGCTGTATTTAAATTGGATAGTGTCTACAAGAAATAAGACTTGCATACAATAAAAAGCCAAATGAAAGCCACGATTAACACTCATAAAAAAACTCATAGACTGTGGGTTACTGAATTCAAGTAATCTTCAGTGATGAATAACAAAACTGCATTAAGCAAAGTGATGATTCTGGTTTATCACTTTGGTAAAATAACTTTGGTAAAAATAAATGCATGAAGTAAAGTTCCACAGTCATTGATGATATACGGCTGAATGCAATATTAAGGCATGGGAGTCATTACCATTGCCAATAAATGCCAAAGTGTACTGTACATAGACATTTTGGGCACTTTTCTTATTACAATTGTTAAAAGAAATTTGCCATAGGATATCAGATGTGAAAACTTTCCTTCAGGAATAACATAAAATGTCAATGACATGGCCTGCAAATAGTCCAGATATTACTGCATATTAAAATCTCTGTTGCGAATTTAAGAAAATGTTATACAGCATGGGTGGCACAGTGGCTTAGTGGTTAGCATGTTAGCCTTTCAGCAAGAGGAGTTCTTGGTTCAAATCCCAATCGAGGTAAAGTTTCAATGTTTCCTAAGTGTAATCAATATTGGAACATACAAGCCTCTGCGTGGCCCGCAACCTGCTAAACCTGGTGATTTTTGTTATAAACAACATGTTAATACAATGAAAAAACAACAACCTAAAGTCCTCATACTTGCAGAAATATATAGACACAAGTGAAACCAGGAGGTAGCTCACGGTTTGTACCTGTTTGAAAAAAAAAGCAGTAATCAGAACACTCAGTGAAGCCATTAGAGAATAGCTTGTGCCTGGTTTGTGCTGTTAGACCATTTAGAAGCATCTTCTGACAGAGAGCTTCTTAACACTAAAAAGATCAATTGAATTGCGTACATTTATTGAGATGACAGCCAAATAACAACAGCTAAGTGATTCATTTCAAGTACATAGTATAGAATAAAAAACAAAAGGCCAAACAAAATAAATTGCTCTGAGAATATTGGCTAAGACACTGAATGCATGTACAAAGACATGAAATAAAAAAGATGTGGGTTAAGAGGCCACACTGAATGTGCTTGAAAAACCAAGAAGCTAACTCAAAGTAAAAACCACAAAAAGATTGTAAAGACCTACAAAGAAACAAGTAGATCTGATAGAACATGGACAAACAAGTGTATAAATATAATAATGAATAATTGAATGTGATGATAATAGGAAAAGCAGAAGGCTTCTGAGTGAAACCACTGCTTGATGGGAAACTAGTGCAGATAGTGACTCATTTCAGAGGTGGTTCGTCAAGAAAAGCAAAAGCATCTTAAAAGCTAAAACTAACCATATAAACATACACAAGCGTTGTCGAAAGTTGGTGACAAGTGGTGTCAACATAAATTCAATTTACATTAATTCACGTTTTTGGACTGTTGAAAGAAACTGGAGTAAACCCACTCAGACACAACGCTGAACATTGAGGTGAATGTGCTAACCACTAAGCCACCATATCGCCCAAAAACAAACATGCAAACAAAAGAAAGAATAAAAAATAAAAATAAAAACAGTGGTGACTGTAATGGGTCAATAAATAATTATAAAAATAGTAAATTTTTATTCATATAGCTAAAATCATATAATTATTTATTTCAATTATTAGAAAGTTTTAATTTATCATAAATGTGACAAAATTGTTTAGCTTCTACACACGATAGAGAGAAAACAGTAAGTAAGACAAAAATTCTCCCCAACAGTGTCGAGAGTTACCAAAAATAAAAAACCCATCTTGCTACTATGTTGTCTTCAAATCATGTGTAACATTAACAGCAAAAAATTATACAAACAGGTTTTCAGGGAAAGAAGTCTTCCCGTTATATATCTGCAAATGTATCCACTCCTGAGACACAGACTAAAACTGTATTCTACTGTCAAAATTTAAATGAAATCAAACTTTTTTTGGCAAACATATAAGATTAGATTGCAATATAAAAAAGAAACTTAATATAGTGTATATATAATATAGTATAGTGGAGGATTTGTAAAATGGATGGTATTATGCCATTGGTCGTAGAAATACTGTTTAATACCAAAACAATTCAAATAAATACTTGAAAAACTAATACTTTGTCAATTTTGGATTTTTTAGCCGACTATGATCACATAACATATTAGCAAGAAAATTGCAGTAAATACCAGATTTGTGGTACATGAAATCTGATCTTTGTCCATTTTACTAACACTATATTGAAATTTAAAGCAATTTTACTTAATCTTGGATTGCACCATTATTGATTATATGATTAGACTTGTCATTACTGACAGACACCATAAAACAGTATACCACCATAGTGAATATTCTTGCCTTAACCTTTTTAGGCAAACCTTCAGTGATCACAGCTACCACAGGACCAACATAAATCAGGTATGATTTAAGATAGATGATTTTCAGCAGTGCAGTGACACCAAAGTAATGGTGGTGTGTTGAACTGGTGTGAGTAAATTAACTGCAGCAATGCATATGTCATTTTTAAATGCCCAATTACCCTGCTGTACTAAAAATAATCCACAAGCAAAAAATATCCAGACCCTAGTAAATTGTGCAGTGTCAGATCAGTGTCAATAATATCTGCTCTGTGGTAGTCCTGGTGAGAATAGGACTAAAGGTGCTAACTTCCTTAAGCACCTTAGTAACAGCATATCAAAAGCCACCTATCCACACCCTAGCATCCACCTGACATGCATTTATAATCATCTATAACCTAGCACCCACATGTAATGCCTTGGCAACCACCTACACACACAATGTTATTGACTTGAAATTGCTTGCCAACTCGTTTGAATCCAATATGGGTGGTGTTTCCATGTTCTACTAGTGTATGTGTGGGTTCTCTGGTTTCCTCTCACAGTCCAAAACCATGCATTTAAGGTGAACTGGGTGCTCTGATCCTGGGTGTATCTGACCAGCACCTAAATTGTTCTCCCCTGAATGGCATGGTGAACCTCCCGTGACCCTAGTCAATACTACAGGATTGAGCAGAAGATAGTGAGATAATGTAAACATTTTTCTGAAATGTTGGAACACCAGCTATCACGGTCTGACATGCCTTATCAAACCCAAGTGCCTGCACATATTCATTCACGCCTCGGGCGCTGGGCAGGACGCCAATCCGTCACTGGGCAAGCACTCACTCACACAGACACACTCTATATACGGCAATTTTAAGAATTCAATTGACTTCATCCATGTTTTTGGACTGTGGGAGGAAACCGGAGAACCCGGAGGAAACCCATGCAGACACGGGGAGAACATGGAAACTCCACCCAGATGGGGATTCGAACCGGGAATCCCTAGCGCTGAGAGGCGAACGTACTTACCACTAAGCCACCGTGCCACCCCTGCACATATTATTGCAGCAATTGAAATCACCAGGCTCTACTGGTAAACCATCAGCTTTTGGACCATTTTTCACAGCAGTGCAAAGTCATCCAGAGTTTATTCTCTGCCATCTTGGTGCACTAGAACTCTCAACTGGAACAACTCGATAGTCTTCAACTCAGTTAAGGGGATGAAGCAGTATTTACAAGAATATTTAGCAGACTAACCTTTCATTTTACTTAATAAGTACATTTACTTTAGGTTTAGCCTGCATTAGTTTTGTGTTTCTTGGTCTTTAGGCATCTGTGCCATGATAGAACAAACCTCCAAATACTAGGGACCACTGCAACTGTCTGGTTTTTATGCTCCCAGTACAATTCTATTCAACACTGACCAGCAGACCAATTACTTTTGTAATCCCCCAACATGTTTAAATTGCCATCTTTCTTTTTTCTAAGTTTCTGCCCATGGTCCCAGTATTCTGAAAGAACACTTAATTCTCTTTATGTCTGCTCAGGGATTTTAACATCACCCATCACATCCTGTTTCACACCATCCCCCTTAGGCTTTATTGTTTATCCTACTTAACCTCTTTACCACATCCTTAAAATGTGACTTATGTAGTAACATTATCATGGAATCACTTTTTCCACATTGTATTAGGCCCTGCACTCTAACAGTGTTAACAGTGTTCACTCCTTATTAAACAGGGATTTTACTGGGCCCTAAAGTTACTTTTTGTTTCAGACACAATACTAGGTTGAGCTAGTGGAGTTAGTAAATTATAATCTATTTTGCCTACTGTGCTTACACACAAAGAAATTTGTCCTCCACATTTAATCCATCCATGCAGTGAAACACACACATATACACAATTGTACACAAGTGCCCAAAGGCAATTCAGCCATAATACTTGGCGAAGCCAAAAACTGAAACGGGGACAAGCAAGTCTGGTTCCTTAACCACAAATATGCAACAGCAAGTGTTCTGCCAGCACCAGACACAATAGGGTACTCTGAAACTAATCGGGACGTTTAAGGGTCCACCTGTCGTCTCTCCTAAATGTTTCCCCAAAGCCACACCCTTGCTGAATCTAGAGGCAGTCCAAAGGGGGCATTTGAACCCCTTCAGCACTTGCCGAAACTGTTTACCCAAAGATTACATTGTGTGAACCATTGGCCTTTAGACTGTTGTTGAGGCATAGTTCACTTACAGCAGGGTTGCCCAATACGTCGATCACGATCGACCAGTTGATTGCACAGTGCATGTTGGTAGATGCCATGATTCACTCCACCGGTTAAAAAAAAAATCAGCGCTTCTTTGCACAGTATCAGAAGCACTTGAGCACACACACACACACACACTGTGAGTCGTTCTGAATCACGATCTCTATCCCTATGTGCTCTCCCCGTCTCTCTCTCTCTTTCTATTCCCAAAACCGGTGCGCGGCCACGCCCCCGTGCCACAATAATTTCTCATTTAAATCTACATCACATTAAAAAAAGCTTATGAAGGTGGGCGGTCAACGTAATTGGCTGGCGTACTGTTACCATAACTACAACCAATAATTAGTATTACCACTTCCAAGCATTCCTTGTAGACAGGTTCTGTGTGTTCTATGTTTTATGCTTTTATTAATGTTCATGTTCTGTTTGGGGGAATGCGGGTCACAGGGATTGTTGCACGTTTGTGTTGTATGCTGTGTGTTTTTTCTCGGTCGGGTGGGGGGTTGCCATTTAATGTCATGTCCTTGAGCCAAAGGCTGTACTAAAAGTACAAGTCCTTTCCATGCTATTTGCTGGAGTGTGTTTAATAAAAGAGCAATTTCTGTGAAAATGGCAACCCGAAGCTGAGTCTTCTCTATGCTGATTCCACAATATTAACATGATGTGTGTAAACAGGTTTTAACATTAACGATTTAAAAATAGATGATGAATCCTGGTAGATCACGATGACCTGTCAGCTTATGTTCTCTTATGTTCAGCTTATGTACTCTGGAGAATACTCCACCCACTCACTCTGCTCATTAATATTTCACCTCAGGGACCTGTAGCACCTTGCTATGCTATGCTATGCACATTTCTTATTCTTCATGCAGCTTTTTCTTTGGTTAATATAATGTATGTAATGGTGGGTTTTTCACTATGAGATCTGCTTTAACCCTCTGTTACACATTCCAACCCTACATAATCCATAGTCCATGACATAGTCCAACTCATATTACTTTTGTCTGAGTATATTATAATGTTTTTTGTGAATGTTGATTTCAGACCCCAATTAATGAAACATCTAAATATATGTTTGATAATGGACACTGTTTGATATTATATTTATCCTTTTAGCTTAAGAAATAAAATGAAAACTTATATTCTCTACTTCCTTAAAGTTATTTGCCTTACAACTGTAAAACAGTTCAACTCTTTAACAGTAAACACAGAAATAGCATGCAAAGTATTAAAAATAACACTGTTATATTTGTTTTCCCAAAAATAGTTTTTTTTTTCTTAAATAATAATTAAGTCAAAGAACCTGCAATGAAAGGGTAATCATGGAGTCAGAGGCGGTGAAATGTGTTGGGAATTGAGTTGACGCAGAACTGGAAGAGTCTCTTACTCAGAGTGAGGCAAGCACAGGTTAGAACAATGCCCATCACCAGGGTGGATGCCATCACCGCTACAATCAGAGACAGGGATGCATGTCCATTTAGTGCAGAACCTTGTGTATCTACAGAGGTATCAGTGGTATCAGGAAAAAAAAGGAAACAAATTACTACTCTCACATAAAATTCAAGTGTGCACACTTTTTTAGATCGTAGTTACCTCAAAAAAGTACAAAGTAAGGTAACAATACTACATCACTGCAAACACAATTAACAAAACTATTGTCAAATAATAATTTGATATTTATGTAATTTTACACTTAACATTCAGTATACAACTAACAATTTCTGATAACTATTATATATACATAGAATATATATATATATATATATATATATATATATATATATATATATATATATATATATATATATATATATATATATATATATATATATACCCCCCCCCCCCCCCCCCCCCCCCCCCCCCCCCCCCCCCCCCCCCCCCCCCCCCCCCCCCCCCCCCCCCCCCCCCCCCCCCCCCCCCCCCCCCCCCCCCCTTCGCCTCTCAGCGCTAGGGATTCCAGGTTCGAATCCCAATCTGGGTGTCCATGTTCTCCCTGTGTCTGCGTGGGTTTCCTCCGGGTTCTCCGGCTTCCTCCCATAGTCCAAAAACATGGATCAAGTCAATTGAATTCTCAAAAAAACTGAATTCTCCAAATTCTCACCCATATAGAGTGTGTTTGTGTGAGTGAATGTGTGCCCAGCGATAGATTTGCGCCCTGTCCTGGGTGTATCTGCCCAGCTCCCGAAATGTACTCCCCTGGATGGGCATGGGGACCCCCCGTGACCCTTGTAGAGGATAAAGGGGAAGAAAATGGATGGATGGATGGATGGATGGAACTTACACCATTTTAAAGAAACCATATTTTTTGATACCACATCAACTTACCTATGCAAGTGACGTTGTCTGGCGCAAGCACCTCCTCATTATGACACAGGCAGATAATAATAAACCTGTAGTCTTTATTGCGCATGCAGCTCTGGGACTGACAGTGGCTGCAGTTCAGGTGCACTTCAATTTCAGCTTCTCCATGACTCTCCATTGCTGTAAATTTTGAGATGTTACAACTGACAATTAAAATGCATTGAACTGGGTTAGTTACCATTTGACTAGACATATGTCAACATTTTGAATAAAAACCTTTTTTAAAACACATATAAATAAAATAAAATTAATACTAGTTTATTTCATAGGTTTTTAGCCTCTTTGTTGTCTATTTGGGTGATTATTGCTCACATTACTGCTGTCTGATTATTGGTTATGTCACATTTTTCTTTTGGATTTAGTGATGCTTTGTGGAATAAAATGTATAATGTGTGTTTATAAATTGGTCTGTCTGTTTTTTAATTAGAGGGCGGGAGGCTCCAGGGAATGAAGTTTGGAAACCACTGGCCCAAATAATAAGTAAGTGTCATTCTTCATTTGTTATAAATTGTTATAAACATTTAAACAAGTGGTTTAAAATAGGCTTTTAATTTGTGTTATTATAAAAAGTACAAAAGAATTATAAAATCATTTATTTTGGTGAAATGCTGATGTACACTGACACCTGCAATGTTTAAGTAGAGAGTTGTTTTAAGCCACGCTCTACAGAGTCAAATAAGAATAATGTACTTGAAAAGATAATAGTAATCAGATTGATGAAGTCCTTTTCACAAAAAAGCACACAGAGCACAAACAAAAATAGAAATAATTTTCATACTGTGATGGAGAGTAATACACAAAACCCAAACAGGCACAAGGTCAAACTAAAATGGCTAGAAAATGGAAATGGGTGACACAGAGGACATATACTGTATATATATAGTTACTTCTTGTTAGATTCTGTGGCTTCTGAGAATTTATTAATTTGGCTATGTTTCTTTACAACCTAGCATTAGTTAAGTGTATATATATATATATATATATATATATATATATATATATATATATATATATATATATATATATATATATATATATATATATATATATATATAGGAAATTGTTGTGTCATGTGACATTTTTTAAGTACTTTATATTATATATATCCTATATTAATGACATTATAATCTTCTCTCTAGATCTAACATTAATGACACCTTCCATCATGTGTAAGTCAGTTTTTGTGTTGATTTATTTGTCAGTTTTTGTGTGGCTTTATTATCTCCTTTGATGTTATAGATATAAATCTTCAGAAAGTAAGGTAGTGCTTGATTTGCTCACTCCCCCTCAAAAGTGAGGCTTGCCAGCTCATACTGCCATATTATCTCCACCTTCAGTTCCTTTGCACTCCTGGTGCAGTAAGTGCTGACGGAAAAACCAAGCAAATGTTGTCTTCTGAAAATTTACAGCAATTCTGTGATTCATTGATTCTTTGTATGCTGTGAAATTTACTCTGTTATACGGTATTCCAATGTTCTGGGGCAGATTGTTGGGCCAGCATCTGTTACCATATGTAACTCTGACAGGTCATGTTTTCTCCAAATGTGTACAGATTGCTTAGAAGTCAGCTTTGAGTCACTCCACAACCAATTTTAGCACTTTCCAGTGTGTCCTGGGGTTTCTGTCTCCATTAACACCCTTAAATTCTCAGCCCACTGATGCTTCAACATCACATTTACACCTGGTGTCCTAGATGCACCTTCATTTCAGTCTCTAAATCTATATTTTCTTCTTCTTAGTGTTCCATCCATCCATTATCTTCCGCTTTATCCTCTATTAGGGTCGCGGTGGGGTTCCCCATGCCCATGCAGGGGAGAACATCTCGGGAGCTGGGCAGATACACCCAGGACAGGGCGCCAATCTATCGCTGGGCATCTTCTTAGTGTGATTTTAGATATTTTAATCATTAAATTAATAGTGATAAAGGTTGTGTTACTATAGGTGCAGGAGTCTTAAACTAATAAATTGTTTATAATTTAATCACACCCAACTGTAGCTTTTTAGCCTCCCAGTCTGTAATCTTCTATAGTAAATATATAAATATACACAATACCATGAATGTGTGTGTCATTGGCATGAAATAATGCAATGTTTCAATACAGCACCTGCTAAAGGCTGCAGAAATATATCTCCCGATGGATGCACAAAAGAAATGCCATCCAGTCCATCTGCTGTGATGTCATCAGCGTAGGCCACATCTCCACCTAATCAAATGTTTAAAATGTGATGCTGTCATTGCAAACAACACAAAAGAATTCCTTTGTTCTTTATGATTTAGGATAATATCAGAAAAGGTAGAATACTTCTATACACAACTTAGTTAAGTTTTCATTTATTTATATTAAAATTGTCTACAATGTTAAGAGCATTATTAAATGCATGTTTAATATATTAGACAAAAAATCTGACTTCCTCAGGTTTTTAATTTTAGTACTTTTATTAAAGTGATCCAGAAGAGACTTTTTTGTAAAAGATAGAATGTTGTTATTGAACATATTATGTTGGTGAAATAAACACATTTTTCTGAAATTATTCTTCCAAAACAGTACATTAACTGTGTAAAGAAACTGACTGTCAAATAAGAGTTGTTAAATGCACATTAAAATTTGTGGAAAAAAGAAGTTATATTGTCACCACTTGACAGAAACCACTGCTGATAAAAAAAATTGGTAAAAGGAAAGGTCTTAGCTATTTAAGACAAGTGTGCCCAACAATAACTAATAACATTAATACAGAAGGCATTTGTTTTTGATCTACAAATCCAACATATCATGAATGACAATTAATTTGAATACCTGCTGATAGGACCCTCATCTAAATTATGTGGGACTCATTTAAGGATGTTGCTGACAATTTCCTAAGAAAATTTCAAGTTTCACACTACAGTTAGATCCTTAAATATTTGGACAGAGACAACATTTTTCTAATTTTGGTTCCGTAAATGACAACAATGAATTTTAAACAAAACACTTCAGATGCAATTAAAGTTCAGACTTTCAGCTTCAATTTACTGGGTTGAACAAAATGATTCCATGAAAATCTGGGAAAATAAAGCATTTTATAAACACAATCCCTTCATTTCAGGGGCTCAAAAGTAATTGGACAAATTAAGTAATTGTAAATAAAATATTTGTTTCTACTTGGTACTTGGTATACTTGGTTGAAAAGACTTTGTTGGCAATGACTGCCTGAAGTCTTGAACTCATGGACATCACCAGACGCTGTGCTTCCTCTGTTTTAATGCTCTGCCAGGCCTTTCCTGCAGCAGTTTTCAGTTGCTGATTGTTTGTGGGCCTTTCTGTCTGAAATTTTGTCTTTAATAAGTAAAATGTAGGTTCAATTGGGTTACGATCAGGTGACTGACTTGGCCATTCAAGAACGTTCCACTTTTTTGCTTTCATAAACTCCTTGGTTGCTTTGGCTTTATGTTTCAGGTCATTGTCCATCTGTATTATGAAACGCCGACCAATCAGATTGGCTGCATTTAGCTGGATTTGAGCACACAGTATGTCTCTGAATACCTCAGAGATCATCCGGATGTTTCTGTCCTGTGTCACATCATCAATAAACACTAGTGACCCAGTGCCTCTGGCAGCCTTGCATGCCCAAGCCATCACACTGCCTCCACTGTGTTTTCCAGACGATATGGTATGCTTTGGATCATGAGCTGTACCACGCTTTTGCCATACATTTTTCTTTCCTTCATTCTGGTAGAGGTTGATCTTGGTTTCATCTATCCACAGAATGTTTTTTCCAGAACTGTGCTGGTTTTTTTTTAGATGTTTTTAGCAAAGTCCAATCTAGCCTTTTTGTTCTTCAGGCTTATGAGTGGCTTGCACTGTGCAGTGAACACTCTGTATTTACTTGCATACATTCTTCTCTTTATGGTAGACTTGGATATTGATACGCCTACCTCCTGGAGAGTGTTGTTCACTTGGTTAGCTGTTGTAAATGGGTTTATCTTCACCATTGAAATTATTCTGCGATCATCTACCACTGTTGTCTTCTGTGGGCATCCAGGTCTTTTTGCATTGGTGAGTTTACCAGTGCTATCTTTTTTTCCTCAGGATGTACCAAACTGTAGATTTTGCCACTCCTAATATTGTAGTAATTTCTCGGATGGGTTTTTTCTGTTTTCTCAGATTAAGGATGACGTGTTTCACCTGCATGGAGAGCTCCTTTGACTGCATGTTTTTTTTTAACAGCAAAATCTTCCAAATGCAAGCAGCATGCCTAATATCAACTCCAGGCCTTTTGTCTGCTTAATTGAGAATTAAATAACGAAGGAATTGCCCACACCTGCCAATTATTTTTGATCCCTTTAAAAACAGGGTGGCACAGGTTAAGGAGCTGAAACATCTAAATCCTTCATCCAAATTTAATGTGGATACCCTCAAATAAAAAGTCTAGACTTTATGTCCATGTCAATTAGATAATTATAACTTGAACATATTTCAGTACACAGGTAAAAAAAACTAAATTTACGTCAGTGTCCAAATATATATGGACCTAACTATATATCAAACTGGTTAAACCTTAATAAAACCTTTTATAGCTAGCAGTGCAGTAATGTGCATCATTCATTCATTCATTATCTTCCGCTTTATCCTCTATTATGGTCGCAGGGGGGGGTTCCCTATGCCCATCCAGGGAGAATGTTTCGGGCATGAGCAGATACACCCAGTACAGGGAGCCAATCTATTGTTGGCACACACTCACTCACTCACTCACACAGACACATACACATATGGGGCAATTTGGAAAACTCAATTGACTTGATCCATGTTTTTGGACTGTGGGAGGAAACCGGAGAACTCCCACGCGGACACGGCGAGAACATGGAAACTCCTCCCAGACGGGGATTCGAACCGGGAATTCCAAGCGCTGAGAGATGATCGTGCTAACCACTAAACCACCCGTGATATGCATCATGTCATTTTTAATTGATTTCCACCAAAGCAGGAGGTGTGCAGCAATTCATTTGTATATTATCTTCTGCTTAATCTTTTTAAATGTGATTTAAGGTCTTACAACACCTAAAGTTTTACAAAATCTGTCAATCACTTTGTTCACTGATTCAATCTAGTGACATTTTTTGAATGCCATTGTATATTAGCAGACATTTAGAAGACAATACAATGTGAATATGACTTCGTATACTAACCTCTGTATCCCCCTCCACCTCCTCCAGCAGTACAGGCACCTCCTCCTCCTCCAAACCCTCCAAAAGTGGCCCAGCTGAGTTTGGACAGAGCATTGGGGCAAGGTGAGCCTCCTTCTGCACCTTCATAAAGAGATTTTCCTGCCCAGTAGTGACTAGTGTAGTCTTTCCATCCACCGCCCCCTCCTTTAAAGATCATTAAAAGATTTAAACATTTAAAGATTTAAAACCATATTATAAACTATTTAGTTTGATTTTACTTATTAATCTGAAACAAAAAAAACTTTCTCTTAAAATATTGTAATAATGTACTGTAATACTGTAAAATGTAACTTTTTGACTCTCAGATTAATGGTTTAAGAGTTGCCAACATGGGCCTTTGGATTAGTGGCCTTGTTATACTTGTATACTTTTTATACTTTCCTCTTGGATGGACCTGTGGAATGGGCAAGGTAGTGACCAAGGTGAAGATCATGGTGTTCTAGTCCTTGGTTGCTGATTCTAGGAGCATGGAATGTAACCTCTCTGACAGGAATAGGGCCTGATCATGGGTGCGAGGTTGAGAGGTACTAACTAGATATAGTTAGGCTCACCTCGACACAGTGTGAGCTCTAGAACCAGTCTCCTTGAGAGGGGCTGTATTATTTTCTATTCTTGAGTTGACTTTCATGCCTGTACATAATTGATTGATTGATATAACTTATTAATCCCACAATGAGGAAATTCAAAAAGTGAGAAAGATTAAATGTAATACATTTGGAAAGGAAAAGACAGGTGATAAAAAAACAGCCCCAAACTATGATCCAAAAGGAGCACAGTTTGGGAACCCAATAATTTTGTGGACATCTGGGGTGTTGCCTCTGGATTGGCAGGCAGGAGTGTTGGTTCCTCTTTTTAAAAAAAAAGGGGATCAAAGGATGTGTTTCAACTAGAGAGGGCTCACACTTCTCAGCCTCCCTGGCAAGGTCTATGCAGGGGAAATGGAGATGATTCCTTTTAATAGACGAAACTCAGATTGAAGAGGAACAGTGCAGGTTCCGGCCTGGTCTTAGAACACTGGACCAGTTCTATATCCTCTCAAAGATTCTTGAAGGGGCATGGGAGTTATGGGCACTATGGGAGTTAATACAACACTAGACCTTTTTTGTTCCTGTGCTGTGCTTTCACATATGCAGCACACAGCAAGAGCTCATGGATGCATTCCCACCTTTCTTGGAGGTGTTTTAGTGTCACACTTGTTCTGCCCTTACTCCAATCAACTATTTCTCATCTATTTTTTGGGTGTAAGTGCTCTGCTTCCACAGGCCAAAAACACCTGCAGGCTCTTTATCCTAATTATTGACATACTTTATTTCAAGCCTTTCTTTCTTCAAATTGTTCAAATGTTTTTTGTATTGTTATATCTAGGGTGTCTTATTATTTTTGTACTATTGATGTGTTACATTTTTAGCCTTTTTATTTAGCCTGTTCAAAATTGCTGCCTTCTAGATTGCCTTTATCCTGGATGGCTTTACTTCTGCCTTCACCTCTCTTTTTAGTGCTGCACCCTTTAGTCTACTGTTGCTTTTGCACATTATTTACCAGCTGCATGTGTGAATGGGACTACACAACTGAAATAAAATTTGGGATTGCCATTAATTGAGGGTTCCTAGACATTTGACAGAATGACAGGTGGAAGTGTGTGTGTGTGTGTATTTATTTGTTAACTTGTCTTTGATGGAATACAATTTCTGTTACAGTTAATGTAAGAAAAAAAATTCTGATGTTAATTAATGCTTATATTTTAAATACTCATAGACCTGCAGCTCCTGTTCTCCCATTTGTCCCAGGGGCCAGTGTGTCATTTTCATACTGCTCCATAGGAATGCTGTTCAATCTGCTATCAGGGTCCTCCAGATATGCCTTTCCTCCCCCTCCTGCAGCTATTAGCAAAGGCACCAGCTCATCATTCGCCATCTGCACCAAGATAGACACCAACACACATAAAATGTTTAAAATCATTATAAAATGTTAACACTTTCACATTCAACAGCATTCTGACTTCATTTAGTAATAATAAAAATGAAATTAAAATAATTACTAAAATATTATTCATTATCTCCCGCTTATCCTCTATTAGGGTCGCGGTGGGG
>JAFMOD010000299.1:3003376-3041007 GCA_019802435.1 Corydoras maculifer | reverse complement strand
AACATGGAAACTCCACCCAGATGGGGATTCGAACCGGGAATCCCTAGCGCTGAGAGGCGAATGTGCTAACCACTAAGCCACCGTGTCGCCCTATTAAAATATTAATTATTAAAAAATAAAATTAAAATAAACTTAGTATAATAAAACTTCACTACTACTTTTCCTATTCTTTAATGCTATCTTACTAATACTCATAATGGATGGAGGAAAAATGAAAAAAACCTACCTGAAAAATAAACGTGGCTCCCCCACCACCTCCTCCCCCCCCAGCCCATTCAACAGAGGAGCCGTTACTCTCAAACCCATCCTCTATCACAGAAGACTCGCCTAGGCAAATACTGTGGGTTACAGCATTTTTCTGAAAATTACAATAAGCAAACAGGAAATTTAAGAATAAAGAATCATTACAGTTATAGAATAAATGATGTAATGTTCTAAAGCAGAATAGGCAGACATGAAAAACAGGTAGAGGTATCGTTTTGTTTGTTTTAATTCATTGTTTAAATCTATGCTTACCCCTGGACATGCGTCTTCACCCTGGTGACCAATCAAAATATAGAGAGTGTCACCTTTTTCTAGTAAGAAGATGGCAGAAATTATGACGCCATGTGAACGTTTGTTGTGATTTTTTGCCCCTTTTCCTCCAGCAGCTCCATATGCAGAAATCCTGAGAAAAAACAAAGGTGAGTGTAATAGGTCTGATCTCTAAAATATAGGTGTAAAATATAATATAACCAAATATACCATCCAGTTTATTATATGTTATTCCCCTTTTGAGCTAAGTTCTTACTGGGCTGACAATGCACAAACCATACTTTGATATTGCAGACCATTGAAGTCCAAGTGGGAAACCGAGCACCGATGCTTTCCCCGATACACTATATTTGCCCTGGAAAGACGGTGGCAGGTGGCAGCCCTGCATATAAAAATGCACTGGTGCCTTTCAATTAAGATTTGAGAAATACAATAGGTAGCTTGAAAGTAATAAAAAATAGTAATAATGCTAAATATAAATGCTAAAACTAACTAATAGCAATCAAATCAATAGCAATCATTGCTTTTGAATTGCCATTTATCAAAAATGAAATGAAACTAATGAAACTGGCCTGGATAGAAATTATAGTACCACTAAAAAGAACAGAAAAATAATTTGACAATAGGGACATGATAAACTTAAGTGTGGTCTGTAACACGGGTGTCTTTAAAACTTATATTCAGTCAGTCTGTCTATTTAAAGGGTGAAAAGTCACTGTGATATTTGGAATAATGGTACCGCACTGAACATAAACCACAGAAACCCAAGGAGATTGTTGGCTTAGAAGATTAAAAAGGAGTTTATAGACAGCCATGTTAAATGTAAAGGTTATAAGATCAACTCCATACAGCCTAATGTTCCTGTGACTTCAGGTAGACATACTATTTAAAAGCACATTCTATTCAGAAGATCCACTGGACTGTAGCCAACATTCCGGTACATGACTACAAATTAAAAAGACATATGACATGAATGGTCACAAAAGAGCCCAAAACAACCAAATAGATTATAGATATACTCCAAGGTCAAAATACAAGGTTTAAGCTGAAGACCACCACTGAAGACAACACTGTTAAAAGCAAATCATAAAAATCAAGATTGGAATTTTCCAAAATGCATACTGACAAGCCGTATAGCTTTTTAGAGAATGTCCTTGGACAGATAGGAAAAACTGGGGCTTTCTGGAAAGTGACATTGACTCTATGTTCAAAATTAAGCATACAAAGGAAAGAACACTGTACCTACTGTGAAACATGGAAGTGCCTCCATTATGTTCTAAGGCTGCTATATTGCAGCTGGCACAAAGTGGCTTGAATCTGTGCAGACTACAATGAAATCTTAAGAATATTAAGGTATTCTGGAGTTAGATAGACTAGGCTGCCTAGTATTTTAAATTTTCAAGTCTGTTTATCATATACTTTACAAGTCAAGACATGTGTGCAATGAAATTCTTGTGGTGCGACTTCGGAATAAGCAATATACAAAATCATTTTAAAATATACTAAAATCTAACAAAAACATACATATAATCTACACAAAATACATAAAACAATATCAAAAAGCTTGGTTTACGTAGCAGGTCATGGGTCCTCCGACAACATAATGTTCAAAAGCACAACTTTCCTAAAACCATCCAAAAATCCATTAGGAAAAGGCACTTTTTAAATCTGAGACAGCTCACAAGGATTGTGCCAAAATATCTGTTGAAGGACCAGAAGTCTCATTGACAGTCAAAATAATATTTTGATTGAAATGATTGCCTCAAAATATGAAATTTTGGGTAACATCATTTATGTTCAGGTGAGGTTTTTTTCAGTCTTTTTAAACAATTTCATGGAATCACAAAAGCATTGTTTGATTTTCATGATTTGTTTTTATTTTAGGGTACCAACCGCATTGTACATGACTGTATAATAAGAACAATAGAAGCCTTAATAATAATCTATGTGGAGTTACTTCACTTGAGTGCAGTCTGAACATCTGTCAAATACATTCATTCATTCATTATCTCCCGCTTTATCCTCTATTAGGGTCGCGGTGGGGTTCCCCATGCCCATCCAGGGGAGAACATCTCGGGCGCTGGGCAGATAGACCCAGGACAGGACGCCAACCCATCGCTGGGCACACACTCACTCACACAAACACACTCTATACGGAACAATTTTGAGAATTCAATTGACTTGATCCATGTTTTTGGACAGTAGGAGGAAACCGGAGAACCCGGAGGAAACCCACGCAGACACAGGGAGAACATGGAAACTCCACCCAGATGGGGATTTGAACCGGGAATCCCTAGCGCTGAGAGGCGAACGTGCTAACCACTAAGCCACCGTGCCGCCCTGTCAAATTCAATATAAACCAAAACTTTTATAATCACAATGTTTTCTAATTATTCTAGTAGGATGGCATGTTTTACACATAATGCCGGATACATTTTGTTATTATCCTGCAATTTGTAATATAGTCAGTGAAAAAATATTTATGTTTATAAAATGAATGCTGTAACCAACTTATATACTGAAGGGTATATTATACCTTTGATACACATATATATAGCAGACATCTAATCAGCTATCATCTGGTGGTGACATAAATTCTAAGTTCAGTAATTCCATTCTATCCTCTCTTGTTCCCCTTTGGGTCCCATGCATACGTGATTTCTCTTGTGTCCAATTCAACTTTAAGCTTTAACGAAGGGCACATAGTGTAGTACTTCTAATCAGCTCTCATGACTAACCAGTCAATTACAGCCAATTATCTAAAAAGATTCCATTCTTCAAAGCTAGGGTTATGGAAAGTGAGGAAATTTAATAATCTACCAATGACTAATCCCAATTTTTTTTACCTTCTACCAATGCCTAATGTTTTGAAGAGTTTAAAAAGCTCATATTTTGTTAGTACTTATCTATGCAAAATCTATTTAATGTGTCGATGTCTTCTTATAACATTTAAAAGAATATTAAGCTTCCACCATACGCACCTAATGTGGATGATAGCAATTCATACATAAACAACATTGATAAAAAGTGCTTTTTCACAATTGTTACATATAAGACATGCTATTGATATTAAGCATGATCATAAAAAATATTTTTATACTAAAGCCAGGTCATCTGAAATATATAGGAACTCTTATTATGAGTAACAACGATTCTATAATTATATTATATTAAGTTAAATTATTTAATTCATTCGTTTTACATTCATGTACAGTTTCATTTGAATGAAAACCTACTTGTATTTATTGGTTGCAGGAACTCTCCACATCTGAACACCTCTGAGAGGCCCTTCCTTTCCAACCAACACACTAACATTAGTGTTGCGATAAGAACTGTCACATTGTGCTTGAGTTGGTCCATGAGGTCCGCTGGCCCCACATGAAGTAAACCACCATGATATTTGGGGTGACTCTGAAAAGCATTATTCATTATGTCAGGCCATGACACAGAGACACACACACACACACACACACAGTACATGTTTTCAAACACAGTATATGTAGGTCAATTACCTATATAGCATATAATTAATATGGCTAATAATATATATATGTTATTACTTAAATTGTGTTCTTGTATTTTTTATCATTTTAAGTTTAAAAACTTTAAGTTTAAAATGTTTAAGTTCTTATTATATATATATATATATATATATATATATATATATATATATATATATATATAGCGGCGGCACGGTGGCTTAGTGGTTAGCACGTTCGCCTCTCAGCACTAGGGATTCCTGGTTCGAATCCCCATCTGGGTGGAGTTTTCATGTTCTCCCCGTGTCTGCGTGGGTTTCCTCCGTGTTCTCTGGTTTCCTCCCACAGTCCAAAAACATGGAACAAGTTAATTGAATTCTCAAAATTGTCCCATATAGAGTGTGTCTGTGTGAGTGAGTGTGTGCCCAGCGATGTATTGGCGCCCTGTCCTGGGTCTATCTGCCCAGCACCCGAGACGTTCTCCCCTGGATGGGCATGGGGAACCCCACCGCGACCCTAATAGAGGACTAAGCGGGAGACAATGAATGAATGAATATATATATATATACACAATTCCAGAATATTAATAGCACTTGCTATTCATTTGCTTCATTTATCCATCTTGGATTTGATTAAAAACCAGATTCACCTGATCTGCTTAAAATGTTCAATACTTCTAGGTAATAATAGCACAGAGAAGAGCGCTACCTAAAAAATAGAAATGCTCTTTTTATTAGGCAAAGCAATTTAACAGATGTCAGACCATCTACTTGCCTCAAAAGTATTAAATAATAAATAACAAATCAAACATTGATATAACGGTCAAGAACTTTACAGCAAAGTGGAAATTGATGAGCGAAACCTTTAAATGTTGGTTTGAAAAGTGGCAACGAAAAAATTTCATGCAATATCTAAAGACCTTTAGATTGAGTTAAAGACTTTTACCTCATACCATTTCTCATACACTGAAAAAAAACAGGTCTTTATGGGCAAATAACAAGGAGGAACCCATTGCTTAAAAAAGGTATTAAACAGCTGAACTGTGCCAAAATTTACAAAGACAAACCTCAATCATTTTGGGCAAATATTCTATGTTCTATGAAAATTACATCAAACTAGTATTCAGTGTATTCCAGCATTATGTTTATAGACAAGGAAAAATAAGCAGATAAAGGAAAGTGCACCCTACCTCGAGAAAAACACAGGATAATTGGAACAATGAAAAGAATGCTTCATATTGGCTGGGCACATCCAGAATTATATATATATATATATATATATATAGATGCCTGTATTTTCTAGGCTTGTTTTATTGCTGGAAGGCGATCCCTTGCCTTAGTTACAAGTCTTTTGTAGCCTCTAGGATAAGATTGTAAGACCACCCATCTTCCCATTAACTCTGACCAGTTTCCCTGTCCCTGTATCTTTAAAGCATGATCATGGAACCATTATGTTTTACAGTAGGGATGGTGTGTTCATGGTGATGTGCGGTGTTATTTTTGTGCTACACACATCATCTAGCATTTAGGCCAAAAAGTTAAACTTTGGTCTCTTCTGACCAGAACACGTGGTTTAACATATTTGCTGTGTCCTCTACATGGCTTGTGACGAACTGCAAACTGAACTTCTTATGGCTTGCTTTTAAAATTACTTTCTCTTCTTCTTATTGATCCTTTTGGCTGGGCTGTCAGTTTAGGTGGACGGCCATGTCTTGGTAGGTGAGCAGTTGTGCTGAACTCTTTTCATTTAATTTTCATCAAATGATGGAATAAACTTTGTAAAATTTTGGTTATGATGGTGTTTGATCATGTTATAATGGTTTATAAGAAATATCTGAGGCCCTTACAAAACAACTGTTGTCATACTAAAACTACCTGAGACTGATGGTTCAGGAAGTGGGCTCAAGTAGTCTAGCTTACTGATGGCACTGGCATTCTGTTCATGCTCAGGAAATCTGGCTTTTAGATCTGTTAAAATCACAAAGACAAAAGGGTATTGAATAAAATAAATCAGGAGGACTATGCAGCCTTTATAATTTGGCTTGCATATGTATATACTTTACTCATACTTAATTTTACTAATGATAAAAAATGTTGTGCAGTAAGTGTAATTCAATTTAAACAAAATTTAATTACAAACAATAAAGATTTACAAAACACTCCCAAAAGCTATTGGAAGACTAGACATTGGCATTTAATAAAGCATACATATTATTAAAAAGAAACAATACTATGATTTTTTGTTCTAAACATAATTGTATTGACATTTAAAAATGTAAAGTAATTAAATCAAAAATCTAAATGAAATCAAATTTTCTGTCACATGTACAGTAATTCACAATACAACTTGCAGCGAAGTGCTTGGTATTACAGTCTGCTCACATGAGGCTATCTACAGGTCAAAACAAGTTTAAAAAAGCTTTTAAAAAGTTTTCATTTACATTAAAACATTAAAATAAATGATTATCAAAACATCAAATGCCCCAATTAAACCAACTGTGGAATGTCCTATAAAGAACAAATGCTTGTTTCAAAAATATGTAAATATTCATTCATTCATTTTTTAACCACTTTTCCTAATTAGGTTTAGCAGACTTGAGACTAGCACATTGTTTATTGGACATAAAGTCATAAAAAACTCTTGACAGCTCACCAGGCCACTGCAATGCAGGCACACAAACATTCCCACATAATGCAGTTTAGTATTGTTATTTTATCTAACTTTACTATGTTTGGACTTTAAGCCAGAGCTCTGTAAGGTAACACACTCTGACATGTAGAAAACACACTTTACAAAACACTATGCAAAGGGGACCCAAGGTGTACACTACTCACCATGCCACATGATGACCCCAAAGTAAATATACTCAAATTAAAAGCATTTTATATTACCAAAACAGATATATTGATACAAAATTCTATGCCTCTGAAAACTACATGTTAACAAAAAGCCTCATGGATGTTTTGCTTTGAAACACTATTCTGTGGCTTGCAAACCTGACCTTTCAGGAAATAATGCAATGTTGTTTTGTTAAAAAGGAAATAGACCGAACACCAAGTTTTTAATTTGTATATGTCAGTGCAGCACTGCATCTATTGAACCATAACTGAATATGGATTCCTAGGATAATAATTTTATCAAAAAAAAGTTCTTTAACTAGCTAGACAGTTAAGTAGCCAGACAGTTAGAAATCATTTATGAAATTGAATAATATTTATGAATCAACATTTAATACATTTAACTTTAACAGCATAATGTCTAAATGTAGATTAATGGAATAATTTATTCTAAAAATTTGCAATTGAATGCCATATATTAATGACTGTTTTGTCATTTTTAAATGTATAACAAGAAAAATTGTTTTCTAGTATGATTTCTAGCTAGTATGATTTCAAGAGAATGTGTGTTTGTGTGTGGTTATGCAAAAGGTCACCTGTATCAAAACATGCCGCACTTAATGAAATGTCATCCACTGCAATGTCAGCTTTTGAGCCAGCAGCCCATAGTGCATGCACTTTAAGTCGGAAACTGAAAAGAAGAATTACGTTAAAATAAAAGCTGAGGCAATTATTGTGATTATTTTAAAATCAAAACCTATATACATTGGCATAAGCTCCCATAAGAATATCTAAATATAACTAAAATCTGTGCACAATATACTGTAACTGATACCTTAATAAGTACAGTCATGGCCAAAAGTTTTGAGAATGACACAAATATTATATTTTCACATGATCTGCTGCCCTCTGGTTTTTATGTGTGTTTGTCAGATGTTTTTATCACATACAGAAATATAATTGCAATCATATTATAAGTAACAAAAGCTTTTATTGACAGTTGGAATGAGTTAATGCAGCAAGTCAATATTTGCAGTGTTGACCCTTCTTCTTCAGGACCTCTGCAATTCTTCCTGGCATGCTCTCAATCAACTTCTGGACCAAATGCTGACTGATAGCAGTCCGTTCTTGCACAATCAATGCTTGTATTTTGTCAGGTTTTTGTTTGTCCACCCGTCTCTTGATGATTGACCACAAGTTCTTAATGGGATTAAGATCTGGGGAGTTTCCAGGCCATGGACCCAAAATCTCTATGTTTTTGTTCCCTGAGCCATGTAGTTATCACCTTTGCTTTATGGCAAGGTGCTTCATTATGCTGGAAAAGGCATTGTTGATCACCAAACTGCTCTTGAATGGTTGGGAGAAGGAGGACTTGGCTGAGAAGCAACCCCACACATAAATGGTTTCAGGATGCTTTACAGTTGGCATGAGACAAGACTGGCGCTCACCTCGTCTTCGTTTTCCCAGATGTCCCCAACAATTGGAAAGGGGATTCATCAGAGAAAATGACTTTACCCCAGTCCTCAGCAGTCCACTTTTGCAGAATATCAGTCTGTCCCTGATGTTTTTTTCTGGAGAGAAGTGGCTTCTTTGCTGCCCTCCTTGAGACCAGGCCTTGCTCCAAGTGTCTCTGCCTCACAGTGCGTGCAGATGCACTCACACCTGCCTGCTGCCATTCCTGAGCAAGCTCTGCACTGCTGGTAACCTGATCCCGCAGCTGAAACACTTTTAAGAGAAGGTCCTGGCACTTGCTGGTCTTTCTTGGGCACCCTGGAGCCTTTTTGGCAACAATGGATTTTCTTGATGATGCGATAGATTGTTGACTGAGGTGCAATCTTTCTAGCTGCGATACTCTTCCATGTTAGGCCATTTTTGTGCAGTGCAATGATGACTACACGTGTTTCTTTAGAGATAACCATGGTTAACAGAAAAGAAACAATGATGCCAAGCACCAGCCTCCTTTTAAAGTGTCCAGTGGTGTCATTCTTACTTAATCATGACAGATTGATCTCCAGCCCTGTTCTCATCAACACCCACACCTGTGTTAATGGAGCAATCACTGAAATTATGGTAGCTGGTCCTTTTAAGGCAGGGCTGCAATGAAGTTGAAATGTGTTTTGAGGGATAAAGTTCATTTTCTAGGCACATATTGACTTTGCAATTAATTGCTGTTAAGCTGATCAGTCGTTATAACATTCTGGAGTATATGCAAATTGCCATTATAGAAACTGAAGCAGTAGACTTTGTAAAAATCAATACTTGTATCATTCTCAAAACTTTTGGACATGTCGTACATTTAATTATTTCTACACTCACTGCTCATTTTTTCAGTTCCATTTACCAAATAAATACACAATGCAGTTTTACACTTACAGATTTTAGTCAACCTGTTTCTTTGCATACTTTATTAGTCCCCATTTAGAGTTCTCTAAAGGTCAGGACAGTGTCATTTATATATACCGCACCATCAATTATACATGTAGTACACTACATGTATCTGTAGTGCTCTTATATGATTTGTGATCATTAATGAACTACAAAGTGTATCCAACGATGTGTAAGTAGTAAAGTGGCTTGTAAGTGTAAATTTCCACCCAATATGTTCTATTGGTGTCAAACAACATTCATTCAAAATTCATGATTTCATTACCCAGCAGGGAGATTATTAATCTGGATAGTGATGGCTTGCCAGATATCTTTCCACTGTCCAGTCCTCGTCCATGCTAAAGGAACCAGTGAAGTACTGTTCTCTTCTATCGACAGCGATACCGTACCATTAAAGTTCCCATATAGATAGAGGGAGAAGTGCAACTATAAGGTAAACATAAAAAAATGCATAATCAATATGTGTTACACTCGCCTACCTAGAGATTAAAGCGGCTGCGCATTAGAAGCGCAGAGCCGTCGCGCTCTAACGCGCTGAAGGGAGCCAGGCACGCAGGTAGCAGGGAAACGGAATTTATTTAAAGGTGTAGTGACACCACAAAACAAATGTACCGGACGAGTGAACATAAGGTTAAATACGACGTGCACGGAGGACAGGAAATGAAGATAATTAACTAAACTAAATACCGTTAATGAAAGTAAATTAACAAACATAGAACAGAAAGGGAGAGAGATGACACAAAAATTGGAGTCGGCAGCTTGGCAGCTTACTGTAATTGTTTGTGTTTCACTATCTCTGTCTGTAGTTCCACATTCCAGTGTTTTTGGTCTGTCAAATACTGTCTTTAATCTACATTGAGGCCAGGAATGTTACACTGGTACAAAAAACCCAGGACATGTCACATAGCCCGATGGAGACAAGAGTGTAATGTACAGCTCCAGTTCACCCCCAGGCGCATCATAGTCAGAGAAGAAATTGGAAAGTTGGTGTTGGGCTGTAATAAGCAGATTATTACAACAGCTGACAAAAACGAGAGGATCAAGCACCTGCTGCTCCTGTATACCCCTCCAAAAACAGAACCTGGAGGATGCATGAAGGAAAAGTGCCCAGAGGCACCCTGGCTTGGGAGGAGGGGATCAACAGTACCCTTGAGTGCAATCATTTTTAAACTGGGATAATACGTTCCAATTGAAATTTCAGCATTTACTGCATAAAGTGTATGACTCGTGTGGTCTGCAATGACACGGTGGTTATTGTGCATTTTCAGCCCAGCGAGCACTAAGCTAAAAAAAAAGGCAGTTCATTAAACAAAGTGACTGCACTCACTTAGCAAATGCAACAGAACTGGATCAGTTGATGGGGCTGTGTTGATAAAGCTCTGCCCAGGTGAATGTTTGTGTGTAAAGTGTTCCAAGACTGTTTTCTGTAGTTTCTTGTCTCTTGTTTTACAGATTTGTGTTGTGGTTTTGGAAAGCCACCATGCCTGGCTCATGATCGCACCGCGCACAGCCAGCTGAATATTAGATCAGAATAACCATGTCTTTTTTTCAAAAACATTTTAGGCCAAAAATAATGTATGGAAAACAGATTAAGTGCAAATTTGTGAATAAATGGTGTAGTAAGAAAAGTAGGTAAATTAATGAATTTTACATGCGACTTGTATGTCTGTTGTGTCTGTTGAGAAGTGAATCTCAGAAAAGAGAGAAAACAGACTGCAAGAATAAAATACGATTGCAGCATGCTGAAAGAGTTATGTTCGTGTTGTTCTTTGTCTGCAGTTCCAAATGGCAACCGGATGGTGATCTTTGTTAGCAAAATCATGTTTTGTGTCTGAAAAATCCCACTTGTTATTTCTTGGCATGCTACAGTACACAAACATATTTACAATAAGGGCAATTTAATTTATTTAATTTGGTTTATATACTCACATGCTTTGGACTATAATCAAAAATCATAGCTCGTGAGAGAAACCCAAGTTGACAAGGTAAGAACATGCAAACTCCAATGCAAAATGACCCTAGTTACCCTACATAGTAATTAGCCCAGGACCTTCTTACACAAGCACTAAAAGCTTTGCCATTATGCAGCAAAAATGTCTAATTTTCAAAGATAAACACTGCAGTGGGACTGAGATTTATTTAGCATAAATGAACATGGAAAGGAACCATTAGTGATCTCAACTATTACTAAACACATGAAAAAAACATCTGTAATAAAATAATAGAGGAGATAAATACAGCAGACTAAAGCCATACACACATGGTTTAAAGAAACAGTTAAAGCATAAATTTAATGGTAAGACGTGGCCTTTGAGGCACACTGGTCTAATGAATCACAACTGAGGTTTTCTTTTCTAATTAGATATTCTCTGTTCCTGTTAATAAGCACAAGTGCAACTGAGCCCTCTCACCTGACAGTCTTGTCTAAATTGAGTTACGTGGAGGACAGGACTGTAAATGGAAGCTTCACTGATGTTGCCATCACCTCGGACCTTAAGAAACAGGAAGTTGCCTGTAAACAGAAAAAAAGAACATTAAAAAATGTTGATAATATTTTTGAAAAAGTATAAGAATTAAAAATTAAGTGAAAACTGTCTTTTTAGTAATCTTGTTTTATAAAACTGGATATGAATGCATTCAGCATGATTAATGTAGTCTGATCAATTACAATATCAAGGTTCTTTCTAAATTAACATAATCAGAATTTAACTGTTGAAGTAGAAAATGGACTATAAAAAATATGTGAATCATTTTAACACATTTAAGTAAATTTTAAAAAAAGAAACCATCCATCCATTATCTTCCGCTTGTCCGGGATTCGGGTCACGGGGGCAGCAACCGAAGTAGGGAGACCCAGACCTCCCTCACCCCAGCCACCTCCACCGGCCCGACTGGGGGAACCCCGAGGCGTTCCCAGACCAGCTGGGAGATATAATCCCTCCAACGTGTCCTGGGTCTTACCTGGGGTTCCTACCAGCTAGACTTGCCTGGAACACCTCCCTAGGAAAGCGCCCAGGAGGCATCCTTATCAGATCCCCGAACCACCTCAACTGGCTCCTTTCGAATCGGAGAAGTAGCGGCTCCACTCCGATGTTGACTCTCCCGGATGACCGAGCTTCTCACCCTATCTCTAAGGGAGAGCCCAGCCACCCTGCGGAGAAACTAGTTTTCTAGTTTTTAGTTTTTACATTTGTTAAATGTCTCTACATGGGTGTTCTACATTGTTGTTGCTGCCTGGCCGCTCAAGGAGGATGAGTCCCCCACTGAGTCTTGGTCCTCCCAAGGTTTCTTCCTTGAATAACAACATAAAAGGGAGTTTTTTCTTGCCACTGTCGCTTCGGCTTGCTCTTTGGGGGTTTAAAGGCTTTTCATTCTGTAAAGCTGCTTTGTGACAATGTACTGTTGTAAAAAGCGCTATATAAACAAATAACTTGAACTTGAACTTGAAAACCCATTTTGGCTTGTAATCGCGATCTTGTTCTTTCAGTCATTACCCAAAGCTCATGACCAGAGGTGAGAGTCGGAACGTAGATTGACTGGTAAATCAAGAGCCTTGCCTTATGGCTCAGCTCCTTCTTTACCACAACAGACCGATATAGGGTCCACATCACTGCTGACCCCGCGCCGATCCGTCAGTCAATCTCACGCTCCATCTTACCATCACATGTGAACAAGACCCCGAGATACTTAAACCTCCACTTGAGGCAAGATCTGATCCCTGACCAAGAGAGGACTCTCTACCCTTTTCCGACTGAGAACCATGGCCTCAGATTTGGAGGTGCTAATTTTCATCCTGGCCGCTTCAAACTCGACTGCAAACCGATCCAGTAAGAGCTGAAGTTCGCAGCCTGATGATGCTAACAGGACCACATCGTCTGCAAACAGCAGCGACGTGATCCTCAGATCACAAAACTGGACACCCTCCGTACCCTGGCTGCGCCTAGAAATTTTGTCCATATAAATTATGAACAGAACCGGTGAAAAAGGACAGTCCTGACAGAGTCCAACCCTCACTGAAAACAAGTCCGACTTACTGCCGGCCATGCGAACCAAGCTCCTGCTTCGCAAATACAGGGACTGAATGGCCCGTAGTAAGGAGCCATGTACCCCATACTCACGAAACACCTCCCACAAAATACCCCGAGGGACACAGTTGAAAGCCCTCTCCAGATCCACAAAACACATGTAGACTGGTTGGGCAAACTCCCATGAACCCTCGAGGATCCTGGAGAGAGTGAAGAGCTGGTCCAGTGTTCCACGACCAGGACAAAAACCACACTTCTCCTCCTGGATCCGAGGTTCGACTATCAGTCGGACTCTCTTCTACAGTACCTCTGCATAGACTTTGCCGGGGAGGCTGAGGATTGTAATTCCCCTGTAGTTGGAACACACTCTCCGGACCCCCTTATTAAAAAGAGGCACCACCACTCCTGTCTGCCATTCCAGAGGCACTGCCCCCGATGACCATGCAATGTTAAAAAGGCGCGTCAGCCAAGACTACTCCACAACATCCAGAGCTTTGAGGAACTCCGGGCGGATCTCATCCACCCCAGAAGCCGTGCCACCAAGGAGCTCTCTGACTACCTTAACGACTTCAGCCACAGTGATGGACAAGCCTCCTCCCGGGTCCTCTGACTCTGCCTCCTCTCCGGAGGGCATATTGGTGGTATTGAGAAGGTCCTTGAAGTATTCCTTCCACTGCCTAATGACGTCCCCAGTCCAAGTCAACAGTGCACCACCTCCACTATATACTGTGTTAGTGGCACACTGTTTTCCCCTCCTGAGGCACCTGACAGTTTGCCAGAATCTTCTAGGAGCTGACCGAAAGTCACTTTCCAATGTCTCACCGAACTCCTCCCACGCCCGGGTTTTTGCCTCCGCGACGCACGAAGCCGTAAATCGCTTGGCCTGTCGGTATCGGTCAGCTGCTTCTGGAGTCCCACAAGCCAACCATGCCCGATAGGACTCCTTCTGATGGCATCCCTTACACAGGGTGACCACCACCGTGTTCGAGGGTTACCGCCACGACAGGCACCGACTACCTTTCGACCATAGCTCCTGTCCGCCGCCTCAACAATGGAGGAATGGAACATGGCCCATTCAGACTCAATGTCCCTCACCTCCCCCGGAATGTGGTTGAAGCTCTGACGGAGGTGAGAGTTGAACATCCATCTGACGGGTTCTTCTGCCGTTCCCAGCTAAACCTCACTATACGTTTAGGTCTGTCTGGTCTGACCGGCATCTTCCCCCGCCATCTGATCCAACTCACCACCAGGTGGTGATCAGTTCACAGCTCAGCTCCTCTCTTCACCCGAGTGTCCAAGACACATGGCCGCATGTCCAATGACACAACTACAAAGTCGATCATTGAACTGCGGCCTAGGGCTTCCTGGCGCCATGTGCACTTATGAACACCCTTGTGTTCGAACATGGTGTTCGTGATGGACAAACCGTGATTTGCACAGAAATCCAACAAATGAACACTGCTCGGGTTCAGATCAGAGAGGCCGTTCCTTCCAATCACACCTCTCCAGGTCTCACTGTCTTTGCCCACGTGAGCGTTGAAGTCCCCCAGTAAGCCTACTGAGTCTCCAGGGGGAGCAGTTTCCAGTACCCCACCCACAGACTCCAAGAAGGCTGGGTACTCTGAACTGCCGTTCGGCGCATAAGCGCAGACAACAGTCAGTACCCGTTCCCCATTTCGAAGGCGTAGGGAAGCTACCCTCTCGTCCACTGGAGAAAACCCCAACATGCACGCGTCAAGCCGGGAGGCCACGAGAAAGCCCACACCTGCCCGATGCCTCTCGCCATGGGCAACTCCAGAAAAGCACAGAGTTCAGCCCCTCTCAAGGAGATTGGACCCAGAACCCGAGCTGTGCATTGAGGTGAGCCTGACCATATCTAAGCGGTATCTCTCAACTTCCCGCACCAGCTCAGGCTCCTTCCCTGCCAGTGAAGTGACGTTCCAAGTTCCGAAATCCAATTTCAGCAACTGAGGATCGCGACGCCCAGGCCCACGCCTCCGGCCACCGCCCGATCCAGACTGCACCGAACCCCTATTAGTACCTCCCCTTACAGGTGGTGAGCCCATTTGAGGGGGACTGTAGCTTATAAAACTCAAACTGTAGCTTATAAAACTTAAACTCTAACCTTGTCCGTCCTCAGTTTTCAATTATTGGGATCTGTCACATTTGGTGCTCAAAACCAAGATTTAAAAACCAGTTTGATATGCAAACATGGAGTCCTCACAATGACAATGCTTTCTGAATCTAACAAAAATGTATAATGATGCAGGAGTGTACCCCTAGCTGGTTTGAGAGAGTTGTGGAGACATGGTGCTGTCTGAAGAACCAAAAACCAGCCACATTGCTGTCAGGAAAGGCATATGTTTCATCATATCAGGTTTCTTGACTGAACATGCTACTCAACTGTTAGTTCAAGCCCTCATCCTATCCCAGCTTCCTTATTGTAATGCGTTGCTTTACGGTCTCCTAGCTTCCACACTCAGGCCTCTACAACTAATTTAGAACTCTGCAGCCCGACCTGTATTCAACCAGCCCAAGTGAACTCATGTCACTCTACTTCTCATTTCTCTCCATTGGCTCCCTGTAGCTGCTCACATTTAGTACAAGTCACTGACTCATGTGTACAGGACCATTACCTTCACTCTATCTTTTTAAAATACACTCCGGTTCATTTACTTTGCCCTAGTGATGATTGTCGCCTGGTGATTCCACCTCATAGAGGAGCTAATTCTCACTCCGTGGGGTTCACCACTGCAAAATGGTGGAACAACCCAACCCTGTCCATGAGTCTGAGTCACTTGCCATTTCTAAGAAATGACTGAAGACGTATCTTTTTAAGAACGTATCTTGTTCTTGTTGAAAAATAAATGGGGGGAGGGGGATGCCCGAGGATCAGATAACGATCAGGTTTGATAATTCTACAGTGTAGCTGGTTTTCTCCATAACTGCAGACTTGTGGTGTTGTAAGTCGCTTTGGATAAAAGTGTCTGCTAAATGTGAGGCCCAGTTATCAGCACAGCAGTTACAAAATGCCAACATGCTGCAACAACTAGACTACTGGTGTACAATCGTACAGTGCATTGGCTGAACCCCTCATGAGGTTTCATGAACTGCCCATTAATGACAACCTTAAGAAACTGGCTGGGACAAAGAGTGCTGAAGCAATGTGTAGCCCAAGTGCATGCGGGTACAGCAAAATAGGTTCAGTGCAACTGTTATATGAACTGTACAAATGATGAGGGAATAAATTAAATGGTTTTTAAATTGTTAAATGGTTAAGTGGTAACCAGGTTTATAAGACAAGTCCTTTAATCACATGCTAGTCAATTTTTTTTATCACATGCTCACCCTGACTCTTTGTGGAGCTGAACTTTCTATGGCCCAAGCCTCTAATGTTGCTTGTTTGCAAATGAAGCTGTGTCTTAAAATTTAACAAATTTGACTGTCACAAAAAACAACATCTGTCACCTGCTCAGGACCCAAAAATAAAAACAGAAGTGAAGCACTTCTTATAGCAGGCTATTATTGCAGGTTTGTACATAACTTCAGCCCTTTAATTGACTTTCCAAAAGGGCATCACAAGATCCAGTCCAGCTTTATTACAAATAAAAATTGCACTGTGTGGTGTTCAAATACTGTATTCTCCTGACTTAATTCTTTCCTTTGTTTTACAGACAGATGCATCAAACTAGAAATTATATAAAATAACCACTGGCACAGACACAGCTAAATATACAGAAAACAATAACTGCACACAGAACTATCAAAAGTGCTAAAATTACATCAGGAAAGGGCTGGACTGGGACAAAAAAATCAGCCCTGGCATTTTTGGCTTGGACTGGCCCATCATAATTAATGGAGTACAACCAACTAATAATTTATGTATTGGCATGAAGCAGAGTTTTAATTATTGTTGCACTCTATCCAATCTTAAAGTTACATTTTTATTTTTTGATAACAATCAGAAAAGGTTCATAGTGATGCATAATACCTACCTAGACAACTAAAACCAAAAGGCTGGAGTTGGCTTCAGACATGCTTAACTAAATAAATAATAACAACATCGTTTTTTTTTTTTGCCTACATGCATATTATAAATTTACAGTTAATCATTTATTTCAGAATTTGGAATTGTGGGAAGCAAACAAGTAAATGTACTCAACACTATAGTTACTATAGTTCTACCTACGTTTAACCATACAGAAAGGGGGTGGGGCCACTGTCAAACTATATCCTGATTGGTTTATAGGCCAATGGGCCACCCCCTTTAAATCATGGGCCAGTTTCTCAGTAAAAAAAAAAAAGAAAAATATTTAACAGCATCGGCCCCGAGGACGGTCAGCCCACTGGGAAAATGCCTCTTATGCCAGATGCCCAGTCCAGCCCTGTAATGTTTTGCAAAACTGGGATCTAAAAAGCAGGGAAATGTAACAGATTCCTGATGATCATAATTCAGAGTTCTGTACATATAAACCAAACTGATGACAAACTTGCTGTAGTACAATAGAGAGGCTGTGATCTGCTGATTTGATTAAAAGATTTCAAAAGCCACATGCTTTGAATAAAACCTGAAACAACTGCTGTCAGTCAGTACTGATTGCCCCTGCACAAATAGGAAATGTAATTTTACTCGCCCCACTCTCAACTGTAAACATAAGTAAAAAAAACTGGTAAAAAAAGTACATGGCTAACAAATGGGTGGTCCCAATACCCCACAAATACCTAAGAGGGCTTTTACACACCCCTCTCCAATGTCTACACATAAAAAATGCCTTGCTGTGTATTGCTTATTGGTATCTGCTCCTCCAACCTTTCAAATTCCATGTCGTCCACAGTCCTGGGGCAATAGAGGTTGCATTTTCTTCTTGCCCAGTTTGTCTAAAATTAACAGTGGGAACATGTGCCCTCTATTTGCTGAACAAAAAAAATACATACTAGATACCATTTATCCTTTAATTACTCTCCAAAGTCTTCTCTCCCATTACAGATCAGTTTTTCTTTGAGAAAAGATGGTGGACTGAAGACAAACGGTAAAGGAAAGAAAAGTGGTGATTATTAAAAAAGAACAAGATTCTAAGAATAATGAACAGAGAGGCACCAACATATACCTGGTGTCTGTGGCTATGTGTGAACGCCACTTGCACTATCTACTTTATTTAAAACTAATACACTTTTATTTTATTTAAGAAATCTGGATTTAGTTGAAATCTTGCCTAACCCAAGTCTTTCTTCTGTCACAGTCCAAGTGTAGTATATACAATTCAATAAATTTGAATTACATTGCCCACCACATCACATTAAGGTTACTTTTAAAGCTTGACCTACTTATTACATCATCTTACACATTCACCTTGTGTGGATTGAAGTGCTGTTCCTAAAAGGTCAGATCTAATGGACAGCAGTTCTCCACTGGTCCATATCCATAATGTCTGTCTTTCAGAAACTGACCACCCACAGGGGCCAAATTCAAATGAGCAATATGATCCGAATGGCATTCTATCTGCGAGGACAAGATACAAAAATATCATCAATAAAGCACACTGTATCCAGTAAATATACAGCTTTAATCATCGTTGTGTAATAAGCTTCTTAATCTAAAATGAAACATAGGGCTACGATGATTACCATCATTTTGTACTTTTGGTTTAAAAATATAAATCACAATGTATTTTTTCAAATAAAACTTATGAAACTTTTAAATGGAGAAGGAGACTCGAGAAATGCATTATCATTAGAAAGTAAAAGCACTCAATTTCACAATTTGACTTTTAGAACATTGTTAATATTCCTGGTATATATTTAATGGCATTATTAATATTGCTTTTATTTATTACATATGAGAAAGCATGTCAATGGAATTAGTATTTTTTTTAGTTTTACATCTAGCATAGTCCACACGAAGCGAGTTTCACAGTCATGTGGCTAAATGAGACATGCAGGTTATTACTGTAGATGAAAGTAAGTTTATGTGAACTATATTATATAAAGTAAACTGTAACCTCCAATTTTAGATTTAAGGTTAAATCCAACTTTTAATTTTTTTTATCTTTTCATCGTTGTTAATTAACTGTACAATTCCTAAACCAAGAGGTATACTGAAAGGGGGTGTATAAATAACTTGGTGAAGTTTTTTCTTTTCAGCAACTTTATCTGAATTTGCTATATGAAAAAGTATGCACTTATTTATTATTTATTCAAATTTATATAACATAGTTTAAGGACATTTTACAAATAAATAATCTGAAAAAAAGCAAAGCAGTCGTCTGCATACTTTTAGTTAGCATACAGAGGGGCGCACATTCACACACACACATACACACACACACACACACACACACACACACACACACACACACACACACACACACGCGCGCACACGCACACACACACAGAGCAATTTTCAATTCACCCACTAGCATGTTTCTGGTCTGTGGGGAAAATTTTCATTAATCTCACAACTTTGTCCAGACTCATTAAGCATTATCTATTTCACATATTACTTTCTTTTCAATAAAAAAGTATCTTATATAAATTAGACTGTTTCACCAGTATTTTGCCTTTAAAATATATACTCAATAGCCATTAGGAATCTATGTGCTATTTTAAAATAAGACAATATATTACACAAAATGGTAAAATTATTAATGATTAATTAATTAATTTTATATACAAATTTTAGATACGGCGGCATGGTGGCTTAGTGGTTAGCACGTTCGCCTCTCAGCGCTAGGGATTCCTGGTTCGAATCCCCATCTGGGTGGAGTTTCCATGTTCTTCCCGTGTCCCATAGTCCTCCCACAGTCCAAAAACATGGATCAAGTCAATTGAGTTCTTCAAATTGCCCCATGTAGAGCGTGTGTGTGTGTGAGTGTGTTCCGAGCGATGGGTTTGCGCCCTGTCCTGGGTGTATCTGCCCAGCGCCCGAGACGTTCTCCCCTGGATGGGCATGGGGAACCCCACCGTGACCCTAATAAAGGATAAAGTGGAAGATAATGAATGAATGAATTTTAGATACTTCAACATACTTACCACAAATGAAACCCTCATCCTCCCCAAGAGGACAGTTTAAGTGGAAATCGCAAACTCTACTTTTGTCAATGCAACCTCCAAAATCACACTGAAAGGTTGTGTTCTCCTCACAGTTCGCATTTGTCTCTAAGCCAGCATGTTCTGTGAGGGATAAAAGAGTCAGAAAGGATGTAGCAGAAGTAGATCTGATATACATATAATAATGAATTCAAACAACATTGCTCTGTCTTGATCAGACTGTATCCTTTTATTAAATAAAAATGGTGAGTAAATCCTATTTAATGCAAAAACATTTATAACTTCATTATAAAAGTTATTTAAAAGATTGCAGTGAACTCACCAATGTTACAGTCCATTAGCTTCAGTGAGTCAATTGCCAACTGTCCAGCATTCTGCAGACTACAAGAAGTGTACTGAACTGTGACCTGAAAGGGTTCATCTATTTTTCCAATTGGTGCTTCTAAAACCTTCCAAGATTCCCTAGTATATAAAGTTATGTACATAAGTTATGTACATAAGCAAATAAAATGTTACAGTCACAAATAAAAATGGTATTGGCTATATATAAAAGCTAGGACTTTAAATATATTAATTCATCCCTATTACACTTAACAACTAATCACATATTTTCATCTTTTAGTTTCCAAATTACAATGTATATGCTTCATTTTATTATGTAAAATTAGTATTATATGCCTCATTTATTGTAAATAAAAAATTATAAATTAGTGGATTAATCTATAGGTAACCTACCTAACCAAGGCTTATTTAGATCAATTGTACCAGTTATTAATTTTATGACACACAACTATAAATAACATTTAACATTAAATACAGAACGTCAATTGTTTAAATACTTTTATAGAAATTGTAACACTTATATGGTATCTTTTATTATATGAAACATAATATTTACATTCCAAATTTTTGCATCTGCCATTATTTACTTTTAATAATAATAGTAATACTTTTAATAATTTTTGATTAAAGGGTATAAGGCCACCAGGATTAAGCCACCAGCTTTTAAAGCTATACCCCTCATCCCAAACAGCCACTTTAAATAAATGTATTGGCTGCATTATGATGGTATTGTCCATTTCCAAATTACATTGCGTTACAAGCCATTTATAGTCCTTCGTCTAGGCCAGTTAAAAAGCAATGCTGATGTCTATATTTAGAAACTAAATACAATCATCTATCTTGGAATAGCCTTGCCCAACTTAGTGAAATCAATACTAAGGTCAAATCTATCACAGAAGCTTTTGGATGACAGTCCTCTAATCTATATGTAGAACACTGGCTGCATCTAACTGCATCTTTGCTGCCAAAAGCAAAATACAAATTTGTAAACTATGATACACTATGAGTCTGTTAATGCAGTTTTTAAATTTGTAACCGTTGAATACAGAGCAAGAATGGTAAGATACAAAATACTTATATACAGTGTTAGAAATAAGTTAGGTGCACTAACTATACTACACCACACACTCCAGCTGCTAGGTGGCTCCTTCTCTATTTGGGAGGACAGCTGCAAGATTGAGGAGGTGGTGTATCCAATATGGTGGAACTGAGAAGCATGTGAATGCCTATCCCAACTCCAGATCCCTGTTGTGGTTTTGGTATATCTCCTAACCACCCTTTAAACTATCTCTCTGAGCTTGGACTGACACTAGAGTCAACGCTTGAGTTTTTCCTGGATTCTTGGAGTGGACACCCCCTCAGTTTAGCTTCATTTACCTGGCCGGCTTATACCTCACTTTCACATTGGGTTATAGCCCATAGCAATAGTCATTAGGCTGGGGAACCTAGCATATCTCTCTTCACTTCTCCTAGACATATTGTTTGTGTTAAGGGGGGTATTTAGTGGTTCGTAGTAACAGTTTCCTCATACAGATATAAATTGTAATAAAAGGGCTAAACCTGTGACATTTTATCTGTAAATCTAAGAAACCAAAAGCAGTTTTTACTGAACAACTGCATCTTTTGGCTGGCATGATGCAATTGCAATGCAGAATCAGACTTATTTATAACATTCTTAAACCATGTTTTCCAATCTTGATCAGAAAGTGTTTGTTGATATTTAAAGTGCATTACATTTGTTGAAAATTATGAAATGACTAAAATGTATATTTAAAGAGAATTTTAGACTTATTTTTAAAAATCCCAAGCCATCACACAAATGACAAATACAGACTCTAACCTAATGGTAGCTTTTTCCTTGCTGATGAAGGCCAGTGTGTTGGTAACAGCAGAGTTGTTAAGTTTTATGGATGCAGAAAGGTTTCCTTTTCTCTGCTCTTGTTGCATGCAAGCGAGGTGGACTCGACACAGTGGGCCACTGTTTGGTATTAAAGGACTTGTGATGTAGTAAGTGCAACTATCAGAAAGTATGCCAGGCTTGAGAACCAGAAAATGACCTTGAAGAGAAGAAAAAAATCAACAACCACCTTTTTATTTGTCAGTTTTAAATGAAATATTATCTCACATATATAGTTTTATATAATGTAGAAGACAGAAGTTTACACTTTTTAATTCAATTTTTGTTTATTATGAGATCATGTATGTATGAATTTTTCTACATGATGCAGGAAATCACCTAAGAGCCCATGTAAATAGCGCAAAAAAAAATTAACCAATTGCTAGTTACCCAATCTGGTGTATTTTATTAGTAACACCGGAATTTATCTTGATAATTTCAAGAATTTTGATTTAATTTTGGACGTGGCAAAATTGGTGGTAGTTTTACAATGCTTGTCATTGGTATTGTACCTTCTCTAGTTATTTTATGTTCTATTATGGAGAAATCTGAGGTAATTAATTGAGGTTTAATTCAAAATGTGTTTTTCATGTTAACAGTTTGGGGAATGGGGGCTGCACAGTGGCTAGTGATTCTCAATGATGCAAATTGCCCTATATAGTGTGTGTTTGTATGTGTGTCTGTGTGAGGATGATGTGGAAGCTAATGAATGAGTTTAGGGAATGTTTCCAGACAACATTAAATCTTAAGGGTTTAGAAATAAATGAATATTACCTCAAGAACATTAATTTTCTATTTGTTTCTAGCAGTCTTATATATTTTTTGTTATGTATTATTTGAAAGTCTGCATATTTATTTAGTCAGTACGGTATACTGTGCCAATTTTATTTATAGTTTAAACCCTGACATTCATACATATTGCAAATTCATGTTATGCTACAAATACAGTGCAATATATTTCATTAGGCCCACATTTAATGTTGTCTTCTATATTGTATTAGAGTCATGTTCCAGTTAAATGGCCTTAATATTTTTTAACGCAATTTGCTTATTTATCTATTTAACGAATTACACATTCATTATGTTATCGAAAGGCCTAAAAATATCTGAATGAGGACGTTAATCATTCCTAATCAAAGTTCATTACCAACGGTTCTGCTTTGTCTCCCACTGCTACAGTCACAATAAGTTATCTATCTGCAATGCAACAGCCCTTTATACTGCATTTCTGCAAAATATGATGTTTTTTGACAGTATATCCATAAAATAGTTATTGACAGGTGGATTTATTCAGATGGATCATTATTGAAGGCCTAGGTTTGAAATGCACGGCTGTTCACTGGAATTACTTAATGAGCTACAAGTCAGAGTACTCATAACATACAAATTATTGTTATATCCATTCACAAATTTAGGGTTGTTTTTAAAAGCTACCTTTAACATCTCTCTCAGAGTGATCTGTAATGGGTTGTTCACCATTTTGGCTTGCTACATGTTGCTGTGGTGATGTAACAAACCAGTCTCCATGACCACTATGATTAGACATGCTCCAGGAACACGGAGTTTCAAAATCACAGGAGGCATTGGCAGGGGGTGCCAAAACAACTACAATAGAAACAAAACATATATGAGTAATAAACAGTAAATTACCTTGTCATGTATGATATTTAGCTGCAGTATGCTAACACTGTCATGAAAAGGAAAAGTGTACAGAATACTTGAAAATATGCCATTAAACATTTGGCTGCAATGTTTTCTTTTCTGTGGTAGCTATCATTTAGAAATATGTAAGCCCATTATATGGCAGACACACAGTCAAATACATTCACTTAAAAAATATGTAAAGAATTAAAAGTAGTGCTACTGCTAGGTGGATTGCAGATCGCATGTACCAAGAATCAATGCTTACTGTGTTTGTGACAATCGTGATTACTAAATAAAGACTGAAACAATAAAGAAGTTGCCAATTAAATAACTCAAGAGCAAGAATATGTGCCATTAGTTCAGATAGCAGATGCTTTCATCCAAAGTGACTTACAGAATTCCAAAGGGTTGGCCATACAGCAAGCCTGAAGCAATAAGGGTTAATTATCTTGTTTAAGGAATGACTTCAGTGGACTTAGGATTTGAACCCACAACCATTAGGTAGACAGATCAATACCTTAACCACTGAGCTTCAACATCCACTTTTCGTGTGCTGGTCGCTGAGCACACATGCAGTCACACAAACACTAAATAGGGGCAATTTAGATCAGCTAATTTAACTTGAGTCAATGTTTCTGGACTGTGGAATAAACATGCTTTAGTCAAAATATCCCAAAGATTTGGAACCACAGCATAAATGTTAATATTATTTATTTTTTGAAACTGCTTGTTTTCATGATATTACTAAAAAAACAATGGCTCATAGATAACTCCTCTACTGTTTCTTGTGCCAATACCAAAGAAACATTGACAAAAAAAAACACAAAAACAGTGAAAACCCCTGTCGCAGAGATGAGGAGAAGAGAATTAAAAAGCTCACAATAGTTTTAATAACAATAGGAATGCAAGATTTTATTTTATTGCATTGAATCTGACACCCTGAAGTCAACCAAATATATTGCTCAGTTTAAACTAAATAAAGACTTCAAAATAAAGTCATAAAAGCAGACCTTGTTGACATTCAAAGACAAACTGGATCCCTTTCAACATAATAACCTATTTATAAATTGTAATTATATTACCTGCATAGAAAGTGCATACACTACAATGAATGGAACCAGAAAATGTGGTAAATCAAAATAGGGTTAATTAATGGAATCAAGGTTATAGTACAAAGCAAGGATCGAGAGAATGTGTAACCTAAATGCATTGAATTAATCTCCATCATTTCCATTCTTCCTTCCAATGCCTTTATCTGTGTCTTCGGTGTTTGTGTCTCCTGTGTCATGTGTGGGGGAAGCATGATGTAGGAGTGCTTGGACACTCCTCACCTTCTGTTTATTTTCTGGTTCCTATTTCAGGTAATTAGCTCTTGGTTCCTTTTTTTGGCTCCCTTGTTTTAGTTGATTAACCAAATGTTTTCATTGGTGATTTTGTTTTTCACATGTTTGGGTTTTGTTATTTATTCTCTTCATCAGACCAGCATCACATATGAGTTACCCGTTGTCTCGATTCCTGTTTTTTGTATTAATATCGCCACTGTGGCATTAATAGACTTAATTTAAGCTCACTATGTGTCCTGGTTCCATTCGGAGCATTTATGGGATTCTTACACCAGATCGACAGCGGAGAGCAACACTCAGGAAATTCATTCATTCATCATTATCTTCCGCTTTATCGTATATTAGGGTCGCGGTGGGGTTCCCCATGCCCATCCAGGGGAGAACGTTTCGGGTACTGGGCAGATACACCTAGGACAGGGCGCCAACCTATCACTGGGCACACACTCACTCACGCAGACACACACACACTCTATATGGGGCAATTTGGAGAACTCAATTGACTTGATCCATGTTTTTAGACTGTGGGAGGAAACCGGAGAACCCGGAGGAAACCCACGCAGACACGGGGAGAACATGGAAACTCCACCCAGATGGGGATTCAAACCGGGAATCCCTAGTGCTGAGAGGGAGGCGAACGTGCTAACTCCTAAGCCACCGTGCCGCCCACTCATGAAATTAAACTTTAAATTTAAATGAAAAATTTAAAAACATTACTTTTAAATAAACCAAATTGTTTATATATATATATATATATATATATATATATATATATATATATATATATATATATATATATATATATATATATATATATGGGGGACATATTAAAAGTACTTTTTTCAGTGTTTATGACAAATATGAGTAATCCTTGTGGTTACTAAACCACTGAGATTTTGTGGACTTATTTTTGTGGGTTACAAAAAAATCTTTATCCATGTGTTTGTTGAAGTTGTTGGAATTTAGTATCACCCACAATCTGAGCTTTTTCCAGCTGTAGCCTGAGAGCAACGTACTATGCAAGCATGCTAGATCAATAGATTATGCACAGCTAGGAGTTAAATAACACATTTCACAATAGAACATGTTTGTAAACAGAAGACTTTAAGACACACAGTGTTTTCTGATTGTAGCTGGAACCCAAATATATATTTGGATTAAGCAGTTTATAGAACAAACAAATAAACATAAACAGGAATGATACATATAACTATACAAACAGACATTTATCAGATGTTTAACTGTTAGACAAAAATAAATATCACCATTTAAAGTTAAACTGATTTATATTGAAGTCTAATATTTGGCCTTAGTCATTGAACCATTTCTTTTGTCTTTTTCTCATTATTTTTTGCCTTAGAGCTAATAGTTAAATACTGATCTTGGGTCCAGAAACCAATAATAACTTTAAGTCATTTATTATAAACTATATATATATATATATATATATATATATATATATATATATATATATATATATATATATATATATAATATTATTGTATGGGTGGCTTAGTGTTTGGCATGTTCGCCTCTCAGCGCTAGGGATTCCCGGTTCGAATCTGGGTCGAGTTTCCATGTTCTACCCGTGTCTGCGTGGGTTTCCTCCGCGTTCTTCGGTTTCCTCCCATAGTCCAAAAACATGGTTGAAGGTCAACTGAATTCTCCAAATTGCCCCATATAGAATGTGTTTGTGTGAGTGAATGAGTGTGTGTGCCCAGCGATAGATTGGTGCCCTGTCCTGGATTTATCTGCCCAGTGCCCGAAAAATTCTCCACTAGATGGGCATGGGGAACCCCACCGCGACCCAAGTAGAGAATAAAGCGGAGTATAATGGATGGATGGCTGGATATTATTTCGCTATTTTCTCAAACTCTTCGTGTCTATTTTTAGTTTTTACAATTTTTTACTCTTTTAAACTACCTGATTGTATCAAAATTTTTATAGTGATTTTTGTTTATTCCTTGTACAGTCTGTTTGCTGTCTACTTGATTTAAGTATGTTACATGTCTTGCATGTGTGCACACACCAAGACAAATTCCATGTATGTGTAACATACTTGGCAAAATAAGGTGATTCTGATTCTGATAATTCTTAGTCTTATCATCGGACATCATTGTCACATTTAGAAAGAAGTGAGAGCAACAGCATATAGATAGATAAAGTCTGTTCTCATGGAAGGCAGTCGCACTTTCTGGGAAAACATGTGAAATCAAAATGCAAACAAAAAAATATATACTCTTTGGCTGGTTTAAAAACTGTTTTTGTTGCAAAAAAATATATAGTTGTGTGCACATTTCTTCTTTTTTTTTTTATATGGAAAGAATATTTATATATTTCCTGTTTCGAATCAAGCGGTTTATTTATGACAAACTGAGTCAAAGAAGTCTGTTCGTCCAAGATCGCGATCCGACTCTGATCTCAGCACCACACCGGTCCCACCAAGACAGAGCCCCGAAGTCCAGTTGCTGATTCTATTTATTGTAAAAATCATCCCTTGTTCTGTTTATTCTGAAATAATTTGTCGAAGGAGTTCTATGCCGGCGGCACGGTGGCTTAGTGGTTAGCACGTTCGCCTCTCAGCGCTAGGGATTCCCGGTTCGAATCCCCATCTGGGTGGAGTTTCCATGTTCTCCCTGTGTCTGCGTGGGTTTCCTCCGGGTTCTCCGGTTTCCTCCCACAGTCCAAAAACATGGATCAAGGTAATTGAAGTCTCAAAAAAAATTGCCCCATATAGAGTGTGTCTGTGTGAGTGAGTGTGTGCCCAGCGATGGATTGGCGCCCTGTCCTGGGTCTATCTGCCCAGCGCCCGAGACGATCTCCCCTGGATGGGCATGGGGAACCCCACCGCGACCCTAATAGAGGATAAGCGGGAGATAATGAATGAATGAATGAGTTCTATGCCCCCCCACACGCCGTTTCATCCCTTATCTGGGGGAGCTTGATACCGCTCGGTGCCCTTAAGCCAGACGCCAGATGTATAGGTTCATGAAATATCTGCCGGCCAGATTTCCCCATCTTATTATGGAATGCGCTAATCCCCTTGAACTTGCGAAGGATCGTGACCTGGGTGGGGCTGGGTCCACCGAATCGGACCTTTGTGCCCACTGCTGCCCGCCCCGCTGTCCTCAAATGGGGCCACGAATCCCGCTGGGCCTGCCACCCTGGGGTCTCGCACACCGAAGAGATCGTCAGGCGTCGGTTCTGGTGGCCCTCCTTGTTAGCTGACGTTCGGCAGTTCGTCTCCGCCTGTACTGTGTGCGCCCGCAACCAGGCCTCGCATCAGCCACCCGTCGGACTGCTCCAGCCGCCTTCCATACCTGGGCGTCCCTGGTCACACATGCACTGGACTTCGACATGGGTCTGCCAAACTCCGGAGGTAATTCTGTCATCGTCACCATTGTGGATCGGTTCTCAAAATCTTTTCGACTAATAGCATCGTCCAAGCTCCCCTCTGCTCTAGGAACCGCCAAGTTATGTTTTGAGCACGTCTTCAGAGTCTTGTGGACATCATCTCGGACCGGGGACCCCAGTTCATCTCCCAGGTATGGGGAGCCTTTCATAGTTTTTTCTCTGTCCTTAGGTGGCCACCCCCAGTCCAACGGCCAGGCAGAAAGAGCGAACCAGGTGGTGGAGACCACCCTGCGCTGCGTATGCACCCAGCACCCGGAGCGCTGGAGTGACCATCTTGCATGGGTGGAATACGCTATCAACACCGCGCACAGTTTCGCCACTGAGAAGTCCCCGTTTGAGGTGGCTCTGGGCTACCAACCCCCCCTATTCCCCGAGGAGCAAACTGAAATCAGTGTTCCGTCGGTCAGCCAGCATATTTGCCGCTGCCGGCGCACTTGGAGGAACACCCTTATATCGCTTCGCCAAGCCCAAGCTACGTCTTCCCTCTCGGCCCACAGTCGGCGCCGTTTGGCCCCTAACTACAAGGTGGGGCGACTGGTCTGGCTGTCCACGAAAAACGAAAAACATCCCACTGAAAGCCGAGTCTAGGAAACTAAGCCTAAAAGTGTTTTGACCCCAACCATCCAGTCATTATCGTTTTCTGACATATACAGTATATGCTTTTTCCTCTCTAATCAACGATTTATTCAAAGCATGTTATTAATCAGTACAATGTCTGAAACAAACATTTCTCTCAGTAATTAAGAAGGAAATTCAATATGTGCAACATTAAATCTGCCTAATGTAAGGGCCAAAATTGACACAGAATGAGTAACTTCACCAGTTGGACCTCTTAATTTTCTTATTTTAAACACACCTTTGTGTGCATGTCTGAGTGAGTGTGTGCCCAGCGATAAATTGGCGCCCTGTCCTGGGTCTATCTGCCCAGCGCCGGAGACGTACTCCCCTGGGTGGGCATGTGGAACCCCGCGACCCTAATAGAGAATAAAGCAGAAGATAATGGATGGATGGATGGATGGATAAACACACCTCTTAATGAGTCAATAACTTAATAAGCATCATGTCCAAATTGTTGGGTCTGTTTTTGCAACAATGAGGCTGCATGTTAGAGGGTTTCCTGGCATGAATCAGGGGTAGGGGATATAATCTGGGATAAGGTTACGTTGGGTCTGGTGGTTTTTTAAAATGGGTGAGTTTAGCTACATGCTAGTTATCCTTAATAAAATGAAGTATATGAGAAAATGGTTTCCATTATTCTGTCACACCACAATAATATCATCTTAAACTTTTTTTTTCAGTTTGAACATAAATCTATTTTTTTAATAAAAATGTTGGCACTGCTTTTAGAACAGCCTAAAATTTCATTATTTCAAATTCCAATTTCCCATTCTGTAAAGGATTAAAACAAACTGGATACATTTTGTTAATGTCATAATTTGGAATGCATATTTATTTTCTTTTTAATCATTCATTAATTAATCTATGACCGACTCAAAAGAGGCACATATTGTAAAATAAAACTTGTAATATATTGTTAAAATATGTATTACTTGTAAAAAAAAAAATTTGCATTTTTTTACCTTGGCTTTTTTTCATTGGACTTGAGAGATGCAGATGTAATGGCACTGAAAGATTTGATTGTATACTTCTGTCCAAAAGAGCAGAACTGGTCTTAATCACTGTGAGATACAGAAAGCAATATAAACAGATCAAATGACAGAATTGCTTTAAATCTTCATAAAGTTCTTCAATGCACCTACAATATTTTTTAGACAATTCTGCTGTTCATTTACTTTGAACAGCATTTTCTGACAGAAACAGTTACAAGCAATTCAATAATATGGCTGATTTAGTGTTTCCAATTTTCTAAAAGGATATTGAAGACCTTGAAATAAACCCATGGAGATGTGAAGACAACTTGCAGACTATTCATTCATTCATTCATTATCTCCCGCTTATCCTCCACTAGGGTCGCGGTGGGGTTCCCCATGCCCATCCAGGGGAGAACATCTCGGGCGCCGGGCAGACAGACCCAGGACAGGGCGCCAATCCATCACTGGGCACACACCCACACAGACACACTCTATAGCAGGCAATTTTGAGAATTCAATTAACTTGTTCCACGTTTTTGGACTGTGGGAGGAAACCGGAGAACCCGGAGGAAACCCACGCAGACACGGGGAGAACATGGAAACTCCACCCAGATGGGGATTCGAACCGGGAATCCCTAGCGCTGAGAGGCCAACGTGCTAACCACTAAGCCACCGTGCCGCCCCACTTGCAGACTACACAAAGAAAAAACTTTTATTTGCATCATTCAACTTGTACCTAGGACCTTCTTGCTGTGAGTTGGAAGTGCCGCCTGACAATTTTGTTGTAAATATTTTTTTATAAGCCTGTAAAAACTTATTAATACTAGTTGCAGCTTTCACTCATTATTCAAATTAGGAACTTTAACTGTAAAGCACACACTTTATTTTATCAGTTCCGCTTATCATGCATGCACTCTGTAGTTGTAACATTACATATTACAAAAGTTTCTCAGCATACTTTGTTATTCTCTCAACCTGTTCTTTTATGTCCAAGGTATTATTTCTGTGCTGATTGACTCTCAGCAATGCAATGATTTAATGGTGGTATATGTTAGTCTGTGATGTGATGGTTTGAGTGGATTATATCTTGCAGTGCTGCTTAAGTTTTTTTACCCGCTGTGGGGTTAGGGTGGCATGGTGGCTTAGTGTTAAGCACCTTCTCCTCTCAGCACTGGGGATTCCCGGTTCCAATCCCTATCTGGGTGGAGATTCCATGTTGCGTCTGCGTGGGATTCCTCTGGGTTCTCTGGTTTCCTCTCACAGTCCAAAAACATGGATTAAGTTAAATTAAATTCTCCAAATTGCGTGTGTTGTGGTGAACTGTGTTTGTGTGTGTGTCTGTGTGAGTGAGTGTGTGCCCAGTGCCTGAAACATTCTCCCCTGGATGGTAGAGGATTAAGTGGAAGATAATGGATGAGTTTACTTACTGTGCACTCTATTAGAAACATCTAGAAAGAGCCAGTAGCTCATCTGTGCTGTGCTGCACAGTTTGCATAAGTCATTCTTTAATCTTTCATTCGTTTTTGTACTAGTGCGTACAGCGGTGGTCACTAAGCTTTTTACATTGACATTATATTTACATTTAGTCATTTAGCAGACGCTTTTATCCAAAGTGACTTACAAATGAGAACATCACAAGTCAGTAGTTATGGAGAAAACCAACTACACTGTAGAATTATCAAACCTGATCGTTATAAGATTCTGCACCCTGCCCTTTTTTTTTCTTCTTCTTCTCTACAACAGGTGTTTAAAAAGATGAGTCTTCAGTAGTTTCTTTAAAATGCCCAGTGACTCTGCCTTACGGACAAACTTGGCGTGAGCGGGAGTATTTAAATTCGTGGAGCTGTCATGGCCGAGGGAGCAAGCTCTGGCTGTTTCACGCAGTTCTTCACGGCCATCAGCACTGTCCGTGAAGCGAGCAATGTCCGTGAAGACAGAGGTCGGTGTCTTCACGTCCCTCGTGGAGAGAGTTTCACTCAGTGGCCGGCGTGTAAAAGTGGCTCTTTTGGGTTTTATATGTGCCTTGCAGTGGTTTATACAGTTTCGTGTCTTCCCGAGCTCTGGTATGTGGTGGTTCGTTAACGTGTTCGTTTGGCATTGTTTGGTATGGCTTTGCGGCTAATGCTTTTGTCTCAAAGACCAGCTGGTATTCATGTTGCTGTATACAAATATCAGACTGCGGGTAAGTAGTGCCATTTATAATATTGTTGCCATGAGTAAAGTGTAATTATTAATGGGTTTAGCTAAAACAGAAATGTTGTTCACCTGTAGGTTGCCAGGTGCTCTCGTTGTAACCAGTGTGTATCGTCGGGCTTCGCTCCGGCTGCTGTTCTGCTGTGCTGTTCTGTTGTGCAGTTCTGCGGTGGTATTTTTTTGTTCTGTTCTGTGTTTTGTACGGTTTTGTTTCGTCCTGTTGTGTTATTATAGGTTATTCTCAAGTTGCTGCTCATTTTGGGTTGCGGCGGCACCCCACCGGGAGGGGCCGCGTTTCGCCAATGTCACCGGCAGCGTGCGTGGGTTAAATATAACCAGGGTGTGTGCAGTGAGGTGGTAGGGGGGCATTACTTAATTATTATTGTGTATATGATTTGGTTTTTCTGATTCTGTTGTGTGGAGTTTTATTTGTTTGTTTTTTTTGTTTTTTTTTTTTTTTGGTGTGTATTTTCATTTTTTCTGTTTTGATTTCGATATATGTTTTGTGGGGTTTGCCCTTTTTCTGTGAGTAGTGAAAAGGCATATATTTTCCTTTTTCGGCAGGAGCAGGATGACCAGAAAGGGGGGCCAAGCCAATGGTGGTAGGTACCTGTGTCCGTGGTATGGTAGGTTAGCGTCACTTGGGTGTACAGTGCAGTGTATATCACGGGTGGTCCTTTTGACCCTGCAGTTATGGTCCGCCCTCTCTTGTTTTTTGGATTTATTTTCCTAGTAATTGTTTATTATTGATGTTATTTTGATGTGTTTTACCCCTAATCCTACCCACTGTAGTGTGTGTTTTGCAACCATTTTAACAAACAAAGATTTTAAGAAGAGTAAATGTCTATGATCGGAAACAGAAACTTGTCTCTGTCTTGACTGCAGGAAGCTGTGGTGAACCTACAATATTGTAACTGATTTGGGGCGTTTGTAATAATAATTAATATTAACACACACTCGCGCTCTCTCTCTTTCCCTCAGGGGATTATACCCCCCGGGGGTGGCGTAGTCGAAAGGTACATTGGGCGCCAACGTCCGCTACATTGGGAAGATCGTTCCACCACTTTGCAGTGGTGAATGCCACGGAGTGAGTATTAGCTCCTCTGTGAGGAGGAATCACCAGGCAGCAATCATCACTAGAGTGAAGTGAACAAGCTGGAGTGTATTTTAAAATGATAGCGTGAAGGTAAGAGGGAGCAGATCCAGAAATGGTCCTGTAGGCCAGAGTCAGTGACTTGTACTGAATGCGAGCAGCTATGGAGAGAAATGAGTAGACATGAGGCCTTCATGCAAACATATGTTGGGAAGCAGATGGATATCCGATTTGAGATAGTGGTATCGTCAGGGGGAAAAAGACAAATGAAGCTGAGTGTCATCAGAATATCAGTGGTAAGAGAAACCATGTGCCTAAATGACTGTACCCAATGATGTCATGTATAATGAAAAGAGGAGAGGACCAAGTACAGAGCCCTGATAAACACTAGTGAGTACTTGGTGAGAGCTAGAGATCTCTCTTTTTAAGCACAAGAGCCCTGACATCTGCCACACACAACATCTACCTATTAAAGCATCGAGAGAAAAAACTGTCCACACTGTAATTGCAACTTGAAGCTTCTTATTTAGTCTAATTGAATGAAATTAAACACTTTGCTCCAGCTTTCAAATGAGTGTGACCAAGAAAACACTAAACTTGTTTTTAGTCCAACATAAAATGGAAATTATTTGTTAATGGTACACAAAGAAAATATATATAAGCTGTGAGCAGACTGTATGAACTATCAATAATAACTGTTTTTTTTTTAAGTTACAACAACTTAAACTACTACAATAACCACAAAAAATCTTTATATTTGTGCTTTTTGGTGGATTGCTTCTAATTTCTATTTGTTATTGTTGTGGTGCTGTACCCAATTCCCTTACTTTGACAGTGCCTGTGATGTGGTGGCACATCCCCCACACACACATACAAACACATATATACAATAATGTAGTTATCATAATCAAATTCCTTGATGTCACTTATCCCCACAAGAACATCTGACCTGACAGGGTCCAAATCAGAAATATCAGCTCCGGCTTTTCAAGTGATAGGTGTTATACACGGATCTCAGTGAACACAGATCAGTTTGCAACTACTGTGGGCCCTTCAAAAAAGGTGGTCCCCACTATTTGCAAAGCTGTGTGTGTGTGTGTGCCAACAAACAAGTTGAGGTATGTGCAATAAAGAAAACAGCACATTTTAGTTAGCTAGAGGATTATAATCTGTATAGAGTTATGTATAGAAATAACAACAGAACAGAACAACAGATTTTGTCTTTTAAATGGTCCTGCCATAAACTTTCAACATAGTTGCTGTACGACAATTCAAAATCCTAAGAAAAGCCACCACAAATATTCAACAAAAGAGTCTTTTTTTAGTGGATCACAGTTACAAACCATCTCTTGTACACAACATAATTCCCTTAAAGCTATTCTATTACCAAAACACTTAAATCATGGGAAAGCTTTTGAAGACTCAAAAAGCAAAAAAAAAAAACAGCAAAAGTTAATTTATGTTACACTTATGCAAGCCTTTGTCTCGTTTTTAGATATAACTATAAAAAATAAAAGAAATCATCAAAATTCCTGTAATTAATGCTTTAATACTTTTAATACAGTTTTCCTTAATGATGTTTTTAAATATAGGCTGGCCAAGACTCACGCTTCCTTTTCTTACTATACATAAAAACTTTGTTCAAAGAGACAATGCGACGAGTTGTGCTACCAGAAGCAAGTTTCAAATAGATGCTCCATCAGCTGCTCCTCTCAGTGCTCTTTGGGCAATTACCCCTAAAAACACTGCAAGTAAAACATACTCTACAGCTGCCACCCAGCAGTGACTCGGCCAGTTACATTTAATCCCTCTGTCGTCAGTTACTCACAGATGTGTGTTGTGTTAGGTGTTTTGCTATATGCTTTTGACTCCTTCTATGTATTTTTATATATATTTTTAAGGCCTGTGTACATACAGAGTGCTAAACAGAGGTCCTTGTTTACCCTTAAAATAAGTGGTCGACTGCATACATTACATACCAAGGTCACAAAGGAATGTCAGGGTAGCATCTAAACAACAAAAAGCCTTTCTTAAACAGGCTTATGGTAATGTTACCGAATCCACCATCAGGAGAACTGAATAACAATGTTGTAAATGGCAGGGCTAGAAGGAGAAGCCACTGCTTTTTAAAAGGAACATTACTGCCCATCTGCACTTTGCTAAAAATCACATGGACATATTATTTGAGCAATGTGTTGTGGATACATGAGACCAAAATAAGTCTTTTTTGTTTAATTAAACAGAGTTTGGAGAAAAACAAATACTGAAATTCAGCATAAAAGCCTCATCCCATATTTTGTTGCATCTGGGTAATATATTCAGAACATCTGTCCATGGGTAGTATCTGAAGAGAACAAGCAAGTGACCCTAAGCAATTCACTTTACAAAAGAGAACTACATGTCTCAAAAAAATCATGTAAAAATCCTGACTTTAATTCTATAGAAAAGGTTTCTAAAAGCAAGCAGTTCAGAGCCGGGAACCAACCAAAATAAAATATGTTTAAGAAATTTTGGTAAAATTCATGCAAGCTACTATTGCTACACAACATCATCATTCCAGGTACTGTGGATACAATGGTGTGTGGGTTCAATTCAGGTCCATTGAAGTTATCAGTGTGGGTCCTTGAGCAAGGCCCTTAATCCCAATTGCTCCAGGGATGCTGTGGCCAATCGTGTGCTCACTTTGTAAGTTGTTTTGGATAAAAGCATCTGCTAAATGATAAAATGTATGTAATGTAATGTACTGGGTCCTGAAAGTGAAGGTATACGTTTGCCATTTACAGTTATTAAATATTGGTTATTTTATATATATATATATATATATATATATATATATATATATATATATATATTCAGGCGGCATGGTGGCTTAGTGGTTAGCACATTCGCCTCTCAGCGCTAGGGATTCCCGGTTCGAATCCCCATCTGGGTGGAGTTTCCATGTTCTCCCCGTGTCTGCGTGGGTTTCCTCCGGGTTCTCCGGTTTCCTCCCACAGTCCAAAAACATGGATCAAGTTAATTGAATTCTTAAAAATTGCCCCGTTTAGAGTGTGTCTGTGTGAGTGAGTTTGTGCCCAGCGATGAAAGGATATATATATTCATTCATTCATTATCTTCCGCTTTATCCTATATTAGGGTCGCGGTGGGGTTCCCCATGCCCATCCAGGGGAGAACGTTTCGGGCGCTGTGCAGATACACCCAGGACAGGACGCCAATCTATCACTGGCATATATATATATATATATATCACAATCACAATTTTCAGTTTATCCACTTTAGCTGTGGTTAAACTTGATAAATTTCTTCTGTTTGGTAATTTAAATCAATATCGACATTCATTTTGTTAGCTTCACCAAATGGTTTCTGGATGATTGTGATAAAGCCTCTACAATGTTTAGTCTATGTTAGCTTCTTTTATATATTGAAACTTGTACTCCTGTGTGTATAATAAAGAAATAATAAATATACTGTATGTATTTTCAATTTTTAAAATTGATTTAGTGAAGTATATGATGTTTTATTATTCATTATCTTCCGCTTTATCCTATATTGGGGTCTCGGGGGGGTTCCCCATGCCCATCCAGGGGAGAACAATTCAGGCGCTGGGCAGATACACCCAGGACAGGGCGCCAATCTATCGCTGGGCACACACAGACACGCACACAAACACACTCTATATGGGGCAATTTGGAGAACTGAATTCAATTGATCCATGTTTTTGGACTGTGGGAGGAAACCGGAGAACCCGGAGGAAACCCACGCAGACACGGGAAGAACATGGAAACTCCACCCAGATGGGGATTCGAACC
>JAFMOD010000299.1:2984283-3001467 GCA_019802435.1 Corydoras maculifer | reverse complement strand
CTAAACTCTTTAATTAGACTCAGTTAATCTGTAAATAATCTCAATGTCATTATTGATTCAGATCTCTCCTTACGAATCTAAGAAATATCCTTTCCTTCCAAGATGCAGAGAAACTAATTCATGCTTTTTTTTACCCCAAGTTTAGATTATTGTAATTCACTTCTGACAGGATGTTCTAATAAATCTTTACATAAATTACAACTTGTTCAAAATGTTGCAGCTAGGGTTATAACTAGAACCAGAAAGTCTGATCATATCAGTCCTATGTTATCAAACTTACACTGGATACAAGTTAAGTTTTGTATTGAGTACAACATTTTATTGATTACATAAAATTCTACATAAGCAGTATCCACAGTATTTCACTGAGCTGATGTAGCCAACACACCAACATATATGTATAAGACAACATGCGAGATCAGATCTCAAGGTGCTGCTCTACTTTTAGCTCCTAAAATAAATAAAATTACTGCTGATGGAAGAGCGTTCTCCCACAAGGCTTCTCAACTTTGGAAAAGCCTTCCAGTTACTGGAAGCAAGTGATTCTGCAACTCAATCACTATTAATCTTCAAAAGTAGATTAAAAACACAGTTATTTAAATTTGCATATAATTAATTCCCTGTAGATAAAGGTGTAGATCTCAGGCTTGGCGGTGTTGGGTTGGTAATCTGGGATTAGTCAGTGCTGGCATTTCACCTCTTCACCAAGCTCATTATTAATAGAGGGTGGCACTGAAATGATGTTGTTCCAGGGATCCCTCTCAACTAATGTGTGTTAGTATGAGCGTTAATTGAATAGAGGGTAAAATCACCAAACATTACTATTCAATGATTTTGGAGATTATGTGAAACAATGCTTTGACAATAGTGTCCAAGGTGTATAATGAAACAGTTTACAGGGGTCGTGTAGCATAGTCCATAATGACTAATACAAAGTAGGACCCCTGTGCTGTGTGTCAATGCTCAGCATAGTTCATCTATAATGTTATTGCATGGGACATCAATATAAATAGAAGCAGTGATCCTTTTGGTGTGGCCAGTGAATTTACCACATACAAATACACACAGTACAGTGTCCTTAGGTACCTTGAAAATCAAAATAAAATTCTTATAATAATAATAATAATAATAATAATAAAATGTGTGCACCTGTAACAGGTGCCTAGGGCACCTGTTCCATGTCGGTTAATTTACTTTCATTAACGGTCTGTAGTTTAGTTAAGTATTTCTTTCTGTTCATTGGTTGTTTTGTGCACGTGGTCGGATGTTGTCTGTATTTATTTCTGTCATTCCCTGTCCTCCGTGCACGTCGTATTTACCCTTATGTTCACTCGTCCGGTACCTTTGTTTTGTGGTGTACTACACCTTTAATAAATTCCGTTTCCCTGCTACCTGCGTGCCTGGCTCCCTTCAGCGTGTTAGAGCGCGGCAGATCTGCGCTTCTAATGCGCAGACGCTTTAATCCCTAGGTAGGCGAGTGTAACATCACGAAGTGCCAGTCATTTTGGGGAGTCCAGAGCCCAGGTAAGCTTCTTTTAAATTTTTCTTTGCGGGGGCCGTATAGCGTATAGCCTCGTACTCGCAGCGCCCTCCGTCGCGACCACGAGTGCGCCGCTATGCGCAGCCCGCCGTCCCGGAGCCGTAAGGACGGCTCCGACACAGTGATATCGGATTGGTATGACTCTGATGATGAGTTTATGTGGAGGTACGGGTATAAAGCGCTCCGCGCTGAGGATGGCCTCGATCTGGTCGAGGTCTCTGATGATGAGGCGGGCGAGTCATACCTGTATGGGCATATTTTGCCCATACGTACCCTCCTGAACTCTGAGGAGTTCTGGACTGATAGCCCAGTCCAGTTTGTAAAGCCCCTACGTCGTGGGATCCAGACGCAGTGCACGCTGGTCGCGCTGCGAGGGGGCGGTACCGGAGTTACCGCTAGTGTCCGTTAATGTGGAGGAGTGTGCCGTCAATGGGGTGAAACCTGTCCAGTCCGAGACAGCGATTGCCCTGTTCCTTGGTGTAGCGGTGGGGGTGGACCTCTACTGTGTGTGGAGGTCCACCCAGCGTGCGTGCCTGTCGAGGTCCACCCAGCGTGCGTGCCCGTCAAGGTCCACCCAGCATGCGTGCCTGTCGAGGTCCACCCAGCGTGTGTGCCCGCCGTGGTCCAGGGGCCGCTCGCCGCCCAGCCTGAGGTCCAGGGGCCGCTCGCCGCCCAGCCCGAGGTCCAGGGGCCGCTCGCCGCCCAGCCCGAGGTCCAGGGGCCGCTCGCCGCCCAGCCCGAGGTCCGAGGGCGCCCGCCTCGCCACGCAGCCCGAGGGCGCCCACCTCGCCACGCAGCCCGAGGGTGTGGCCCACTCCGCACCCGCCGAGGGCGTCCGCCGCACCACGCAGCCAGAGGGCGTGGCCCACTCCGCACCCGCCGAGGGTGTCCGTCGGACCACACAGCCAGAGGGCGTGGTTCCCTCCTGATCCACCGAGGGCGCCCACCTCGACATAAAGCCACAGGGCACACCCCACGCCTCATCCGCAGAGGGCGTCCACCGAACTGCACTGCCAGAGGGCACTTCCCTCACCTCGTCCGCAGAGGGCACCCACCGAACTGCATAGCCAGAGGGCTCGAGGAAGGCGGAGGACCCCCCTTCCCCCCCGGGATTTTTATTTATTCATTCATTCATTCATTATCTCCCGCTTATCCTCTATTAGGGTCGCGGTGGGGTTCCCCATGCCCATCCAGGGGAGAACGTCTCTGGCGCTGGGCAGATAGACCCAGGACAGGGTGCCAATCCATCGCTGGGCAGATTTTTATTTATTTATTTATTTTTTTCTTGGTCGCGGCCGTCCGTTGCGCGACCGTAGGGGCGGGGGTACTGTAACAGGTGCCTAGGGCACCTGTTCCATGTCGGTTAATTTACTTTCATTAACGGTCTTTAGTTTATGCTACCTGCGTGCCTGGCTCCCTTCAGCGCATTAGAGCGCGGCGGTTCTGCGCTTCTAATGCGCAGCCGCTTTAATCCCTAGGTAGGCGAGTGTAACAGCACCTGTATGGATTTAGGCCACTAGATTACTATAAATCATCTAAAAATGCAATTTTCTGACTATCTGGCTTGCAGCTTTATCAATAGCTTGATGTCATTTCTGTAAGTGGCCTCTGTCATTCTAAAGTACACAGTAAAAAGGATGGGAAAAACAGAAATTTGTTAAGTGTCCTGTTTTGTGTCCTGTATCACCCTGTCAGTGTTTGTCTTACAATAATAACTTTTTTGCTTTACAATGTCTCTTTCATAATAGGGTCCTCACAACCACTATAAACAACCAAATCAAATAAATGACAACAATGACAAATAGTAAAAACAGGTGGGTGGCAAAATTTGCAGATATATATCACACAAAGTGGCGGCACGGTGATTTAGTGGTTAGCACGTTTGCCTCTCAGTACTTGGGATTCCTGTTTCGAATCCCCATCTGGGTGGAGTTTCCATGTTCTCCCTGTGTCTGCGTGGGTTTTCTCCGGTTTCCTCCCACAGTCCAAAAACATGGATCAAGTCAATAGAGTTCTCCAAATTGCCCCATATAGAGTGTGTATGCGTGCGTTTCTGTGTGAGTGAGTGTGTGCCCAGCGATGGATTGGTGCCCTGTCCTGGGTGTATCTGCCCAATCTCCCCTGGATGGGCATAGGGAACCCCACCACGACCCTAATATAGCATAAAGCGGAAGATAATGAATGAATGAATATTACACAAAGTATAAATTACACTCAATGTTACAAAAGGAGCAGCACTTGCAACACGTTTTCTCCCAACAATTGTTTTTAAATGTTACACCCAAATTTGTATTTAGTAACTTGCAAAATTAGTTTTAAACTATTAAAATATGTTCGCTATAGTCATAGGACAATTGAAGTATATGAATAATATTTTAATGTAATTGATAAGCCCAAAGCTAAATTACACAATTTTAAATGTTTATTTTTAACAATCACTACACTATACTCACTATATTACTATACTAAGCTATGATATAAAAATTAAATAAATAAATAAATGCATTCAATATACTGCGTAAAAACAATGATAATTAATGCTGTTAATTAATTACAACTTATTGTCTTTATACTATTTATTCTTTATTATTTTTTAGATGGATTCTTACTGGATCTTTTACTTTAAAGCACTTGTGATTTGAGTTTTTGTGTAATTAGTTCAGTTGGGTTTTACAGGGGGAACATGTCATGAAATATGTTTACATTTTTGTCTCGTTTCACTATAAAGTGGAAATAAAACTTTTTGTTTTATAACTTGGAAAATAAAAAACATAAATGTGTACACCAATTGTACAACAAATTGTTAAATTGAAATCGATGTTTTTAGGAAGCAGGGCCCTACACTATTATATAGTTAGCATACCAGTTAGATAGTATATGGTTAGTTACCATACCACAGACCAGACTGGAAATGTTTATATTTTGAACCATAGTCATATTTGTAGTTTGCTTGAGGCATTTCCATTTCATTTTTCATGAAAAAACTTGATGTAAATTGTAAAAACAAAAAGGCAAAACAAAGTGCTATATATTTTCTTAAAAATTGTTTTTTATAATATATTTCAATTTACCAATACAAAACCATATAACTCCCTGAACAAAGTGCTATAGATTTTTATATATTTATGACAGAATACTGGAGTGGTTTTAGGAAATGTATAAGAAGTTAAGTGGAATAAAACAATTATAAATTGCTACTATATTAGATTATTTACATAGCCTACTATTGACACATTTGAATATGCTGATTTCTGTTTTTTGTACATTATACATTTTAGCTAGTATAACACACATAATTGTATAAAGGATCTTACCTAATATAACCAGCAAGATAAATTTTGTTAAAGTTTGCATAGACAGATATTCCATGACTCCGCCAAAAATAACTCTTGAAATAAAGTGCAGCTAAACTTCTGTCTTTTTTGTTTTGTAGATGTCAGATGTATTAAAGAGAAAAATAAAAATAAAGGTTATTTTAGCATCCAGGATTCAGACGCTTGCCTGTCCTCTCAGCTTTCTCTCATTCATTATGATGATGCTGCTGCAGCATGCTCCTTCCCTTTCAGTCTCTCTCATTCTCTCTCTCTCTCTCTCTCTCTCTCTCCACCCCTTCTTCGTTTCAATCTGTCTTACGTTCTGTTACTCCCCCCACCCACTCTGTTTTTAGCCAACCATTTTAAGGTTCTCCATCACTGCCTGTCGTACTGGCAGGCAAGCAGTGTTAAAACAACAAGAGGTATTCATCTTACTCCAGCTGCTTTATTCTGTATTACTTACATTGTTATGAGTTTTATTTACACGCACTCGTGCACACACACACAAGTACAGAGAGAGAGAGGAGTTTGTAGATAGAAAGATTTTGTTGATAAAGTTATTATATATAACATAGTTGTATATGCCAAAACATTTTTTCAAATTAGAAATGTAAAATGGATAATAATATTAATACATACAGAACAAAATTTTGCCAGAATCACTTATTGGTGCTAATAAAAATAACACTGTAGGTCATATGCAAAGTAATTTATATTATATAAACTTTAAGTTTATTTATTGTGAAATCATATTCCTCTTTCTTTCTATTCATGTTCAGAAAACTTTTATTTTTAGTGTGTTTAATAAATATTTATCCTGTTCGGCCTGCAACCTAAAGTGTGCTTTGAGTTTTGACCCCTGGGTTTGACACACCAGCTGTAGTTTGTTCAATATATATAGTAAATATCTTAAATAATTATCATGTCTGAATCTTCATGGATCTCATGATTAATACAAATCAATTATTGGTGCAATGTCTCTTCCAGGTTTTCTTAAAACAAAAAAAAACCTTTTGAATAATCACATATCCTCTTCCAAGATAAAATTTGTTTTAATAAACATGGTCATTTACATTTACAAAATGGCACAACATAAAAACATATAGTTAACATGAAGTTAGACACAAAAAAATTATTTGTGCCCACAGTTATGTTAAGTAAACTAGTACAACTGTAGTACAAGTTAGGGTGGTATATTTACATTAACTGAACAACTCCATCATATTTAGTTTTGAACTGCTAATTTTAGTCACACATAAAAGTTGTACAGAGGAATTATATGTTTGATTCAATAATTCAATTCAGGTTTCGATTCAGTATGACCTCGCTGTTCCAGCGTAATTAAATGTCATACATACCCTTAAATAAAACATTTTTATTTTATATTCCACCTATAACAGAGAAAAACATTCGTTATAAAAGAAACAGTGCAGTAAAATTTCCAAAACACACCACGTCATCCCTTTTCTTCTCTGATAGTGAGCTGATTCATTCTAAGCTAAATGTTTTTTATTGAAATATTTACACAGCTATTTCAGTTTTAACACAGTTTTATTTGTAAATAATTCCATCTGAAGATTAATTTCCGCTGCTTTTGCATTCACTCCAACTTAGCATGTGTGAAACGTCCATCCATCCATCCATCCATTATCTTCCGCTTTATCTTATATTAGGGTCGCGGCGGGGTTCCCCATGCCCATCTAGGGAAGAATGTTTTGGGCGCTGGGCAGATACACCCAGGACAGGACGTCAATCCTTCGCTGGGCACACACTTACTCACACAGACATGCACACAAACACACTCTATATGGGGCAATTTGGAGAACTCAATTGACTTGATCCATGTTTTTGGACTGTGGGAGGAAACCAGAGAACCCGGAGGAAACCCACACAGACACGGGGAGAACATGGAAACTCCACCCAGATGGGGATTCGAACCGGGAATCCCTAGCGCTGAGAGGCGAACATGCTAACTACAAAGCCACCATGCCGCCCAATGTTTGAAACATATGTTTACAAATTATTTGTAATATCGATTCCTCATTGTTAAAACAAGTGGCAAAACGTGGATTATTAAGTTTGATTTTTATACAACTTTGATGTGCAAAAGCATGTCATCTAATCTCTGATTTGTTAACACTGTGAAAATTCAGGTGTTATATAATAATATAGTACCTGAGTGTCTGAAAATAGTACAGTATTAGGCTTGTGGCTTTAAAGAAAATACAACTGTAGGTGGTTAATGAATCTATTAATCTTTTTTCTTCCAACAAAATGTAAGAAATCAGTGCAGAAACTATTTTCTTTTCTTGCTTAGTTCTAGAAAGTGGCTTTATGTTTAAAATAAAAGAAGCCTTAAAATCACAGTTTTGGAGAATACATTCTAAATTAGACAAATAGCCCCTATATGTTATAACTGCTCAACTGGAAAAACTTAAACACTGCCCCTAGATGGCAGAGAGAACACAAAGAGAAGCTCAGATAAAAATAAAGCTGTAATGGTATTTCAGTAACTTAGCACAAGAGATAAGACAAACAAGGATTAACAAACAAATAAATAAATAAAACTAAACTATACAACTAACATAATGATAACTGTGAACTAAAAAACCTAAACCACAGGATGAGCACTTGCAGATGAAAGCAGGAGCAACCTGGAGCTAAGGTGCAAATAGCGTGCACAAACAAACACACGGCTGGTGAAATAATCATGTAACTTCAGCATGCACTCAGCAAACTAACTGCTGGGTGAAATGTTATAGCACCCAGCAGAAGAGAAAGACAGTGCATCAACAAGAACATATAAGCCATAAAAGGCATGAACTGAAGCAGGCCAAAATGACATAGATCACAAATAACCCCAAATGATGATAATGTTCACCCATGAAGAGACACCTGAACACAGACATAAATAAAACAAAAGACCAAGTTAAAACGGTGCATATGGTGAGATAATAAACATAATCACCAATTAAGTAAAGCATGGCAAAAATCAAGAATTTTTTTTACGGTGAATGTTATATATATTGGCACATGCGTCCCTTATTTTGTGGGTTCCACATGGAGCCCACCATGTAGTGTGCAGGTCAGGGTTTGGCAGGTTGCCTGAAATAATAATGGTTCTTTCCGGCATGCACTGCGCGGTGGGGCTTTAAGGAGAAGCACTGTTGCGTTCAAGGTGAGTGTGTTTTGGCATTTATGAAGGGTTTATATTCAATAAAGCGACAACTTATGCGAAAATGGATTCTCCACTCCATCAAAGTTCTTCTACCACGTCACAATAAGTAATTTTTACTGTATTTGAACATTTAGTACAATTGCATTTCCCCTTAAAGGTTTTATGCCTAGCATCCTGAGCCTCTTTTCCCCACACATACATTATTTTAGTGCACTATGTTGGCTCTGTCTTTACATAAAAATCTCTAGTTAATAAAGAGCAATGTCTAAATGCTAGTCTCGGCATCTTAGTCCAGCCAAGCAAAATGAATAGAAAAGCCAATTTTACTTCTATGAGCCCAAGGAAATGTATCCCTATGCATTAAGATTAGCTGGAACATGTTGAGATTTGTAAGTGCCCCATTTGATTTTGACACCTGTTAACCAAGATTTTCTGCTGCTTGGGTGTTTTCACCCATGGACAAATACTGCATAGAGCTCTCTGCAACAGGCATTTATTAGCCTTACTACTTTTCCAGTGTATAGTGGATTTTTTTCGTCCCATCCTAAAAAGTACTGCTTCTGGGGTAAAGTTGTTTCAGTAGAGAAAGGGAATATGGAATATTTTAGCTTATGCTATTAATGTCGTCCCTGATCTTTTCTATTGAGTACTCAAACTTCCAGCCTTAGAGAACATCTATTAGTCTCACTGTTCGAGGAAGATCCATAAGATCCAGTTGGACAGCAGTCACCCAGCACATGAACTGTGGACTAGCAAACTATACACTACATTATTTGAAATGGTTTTGTATTAACAGTTATAAAGCATACACAAGGGTTAAGGCCTTGCTTAAGGACCCAAATTGGTAACTTCAGTAGACCTTAGATTTGAACCCACAACTTTCAGATTGATAGCCCAACATCCTAACCACCGAGACACCACATCTTAAAATCAAATAAGATAAAAACTGACACTAATACTTTGAGTTATGTTATCTAGCTAACATTAAGGTTCTGTTAAACAGTTATGTCTAATTAATGTACTTATTTGAAAATTGAGTCTGGTATTTCAGAATCTATGTGGTTACAATTATATTTTAATCTCAATATGATCCCAAATACTGTAGTGTGTTTTTAGCCACTTTTAAACAACTGGATACAAAAACGTAACTTTTAAATAATTGGATGCAAAAAGATATTAAGACTATTACAATAGATCTCTGGTAAACATAAGAATAGGCAATAAGCAGGCTTATGCAAAATGAGAAGAATATTTTTACTCTTAAGAGTCACTGGCATCAACATAAAACCATGTCTCAGATACTATGAATAAATGTAACAAAAACCTCAAACAGGCCATCCTTGGTCAATACAGCATAGAATAGTGTACAAGATAATCAAAAAAAAAAAAGAATGGGATTATGGAAAACGTTATTTAAACTGTAACGTGTGTGACTAGCCATTGGAGTGCAGCAGCGGTGTGTAAGGTGCACATGGTGTTCTCTTGAGAAAATTACAGTACCTTGCGAAAGGTGCCAATCAGGTCCAACAGGGGAAACATTTTGGTGTGCATCACAACTCTTTTATGTTAAGTTCACCTGCTTTTGCCTGCAGCACATTGTAAGACCACTGTTTGGCTTTTGTTTTGTATATAATTACTTTTAAGGGCGGCACGGTGGCTTAGTGGTTAGCACGTTCGCCTCTCAGCACTAGCGGTTCCCGGTTCAAATCCCAATCTGGGTGGAGTTTCCATGTTCTCCCCGTGTCCACATGGGTTCCCTCCTGTTTCTCCGGTTTCCTCCCACAGTCCAAAAACATGGATCAAGTCAATTGAATTCTCCAAAATTGTCCCATATAGAGTGTGTCTGTGCCCAGCAATGGATTGGCACCCTGTCCTGGGTGTATCTGCCCAGCACCCGAAACGTTGTCCCCTGGATGGGCATGGGGAACCCCACCACGACCCTACTAAAGGATAAAGCGGAAGATGATGGATGGATGGATAATTACTTTTATTTTTGACAGCTGAATTATTCGTTGCACCCAATAGTATTTATTTACCTACCCTTTCTATCATCACTAATAGCGCATTTCTCATTTAAAAAAAGGTTGTGCTTTTTCATGTTCTCATACGCACAATCAACAACCACAGTCAAAGTGCTACATGGTTAGTACAGTTGTAGCACAATGAAACCAGTCTTACTGCAGCCTAGGTTTGAGCCTCCCAGTTCAGGATGGTATAAACAGAGCCACATAGAGATGTCTATAAATATTAAACACCTAAAATACAGCTAAAGATAATAACAAAAATAAATATGCTAATTAACATTCATTGACCCTACAATACATTTCTTAAACTTAGACTTAGACTTATTTGTGGTATGATAAGTCCTTATAATGCAAACACCATTCCAACTACTGTTAACCCCCCCCACACACACTCAAGAAGGGTGATCTGGCTTTTTCTGTTGCTGCCCCAACTCTGTGGAACACTTTGCCATATGAAATCAGGTTAGTGTCATATGGTACATTGAGCAGTTTAAATTGTGTCTTAAAACATACCTTTTTTCACTTTCCCATGGCTGGGATTGATCCAGGCCTGATCAGTAATCAGCAGTTTCACAATTTAGCCCAAATGCAAAACTTTTAATTTAAAATGTATAACTGGTCCTGCATCCTACCATACTGATCCTGCTCCAGTCCATATTGTATGCTACACTAAACAGATATGCATATTTGGTTCCCACTATCATTTGTACATCTGCAAGTAGGTCTTCAGTTTCTGAACAGAAGATTACATTAGAAGTGAAGAAATGTGTAAAAAAAAATAGAATTGCAAATACATTTATATTTACATTTATTCATAATATCAGTAGTGATAAAAAAAACAGCTACATTGTAGGATTATCAAACCTGATCATTATCCAATCCCATGCCACTTATATATATCAGGTTTTTGTGGAACAGATGTGTGTTTTGAGTTTTTAAAGATGCTAAGTGACACCTCTTTGGACAGAGTTGCGAAGATTGTGAGATTTAGCACCACGGTGAGGTGGAATCACATGGTGACATTATAGTACTGTATAAAAAATTAGGTAAAGCATTCAAATTGCATACATATATATCAGGCATGCTGTATTTATAGTATTAGATGTGTAACAGAAAAAAATATCCTTGCACTTCGCTTCTAATGGTGAATCATGTGAATATAAACAGAAATCCTCAGCACCACAACTCAAGTAAATTTTCAGCACAACAGACACTTTATAGTATAAAGTTTAGTATATTTAAAATGCGGTTTACAGCTGACTGTATTTATTTATTTGTAATTTTTTACCTGAATTAATTGCATTTTTATGTTTTTGTTAATCTGTAAATGTAACCTTTTTGCAACCTATTAAACCCTAGTAAATTGGTAAATTGTTTTTTAACCTGTTGTACTGCACTTTGGTTAGCTTTGGCTATTTTAAAATGTGCTTTATAAATAAATTCAATTGAATTTATAAATACACTAAAAATATCAAACATAATGATGAACGACTGGATAGCAGACAAAAAGTGAAAATAACATCACTAAATGTGCTTTTCAGGCTAGTAATTGTGTATAAACCAAAGACTTCGAAAAAACATTGGTAGGTCCTTCCAGTCAGAGTGACTGACAGGTGACTGATAACTATATCATCTGATCTGATACAATGTGATCATAGAGAGCTTCCAATTTCCTGGTTCAAGTATTCTCTATTGACCTTATCATGTGGTTGATAGTCTGATGTGATAATATTGACATTTTCACAAAAGGAATTTCACTCTCTGGATGTTGAGGTGTGCTGAAAGAGTCATTACCTTCAGGTAGGCCCTAGAGTCTTTATCTTCATTATTAATCCTATACTAGGGGGTTGAGCTCCCCATGCACATCTAGAGGAGAGCGTTTCGGGAGCTGGGCTGATACCGGGACAGGGCACCAATCTTTCACTGGCCAAACTCACACACACAAATACACTATATGAGGCAACTTAGAGCATTCAATTTACCTTGAAGCTGTGGGAGGAAAAGACACAGAGGAAACTCACAAGGAGAACATGGAACTCCACCCAGATTGGGATTCAAACCTGTAATCCCTATCGCTGAGAGGAGAACACATTAACCACATAACTCCAGAATTTTTAAGGTAAATTAATCAACACCATTTATAGAAATAACAATAATCATAATAGTGGTGTAATTTTAGGATATGTTTGTCTGTAATGAAGTCAATACCCAGTGAGACCCTGTTCTTTTTGAAAATGTGGTATTAACAATAGGACGATTGAAGAAAATAAAATCTAAAGATAAAAATGTCATAGAGGACTTCACTTCCCTGGTGTGAAACAGCAAGTGCAAATTAAGTTAATGATACAGAAAGCGATACTAAAAATAGCTAAGATCCCAACCGCAAGTCAAGGTAAGTTCATATGTATAGCAGTTTTCATACACAATTTCAAAACATGCTTTAGAATAGTTCAAATACATATGCATATGTTACCGATCTGGTAGCATATTTTGTATCCTTCAAATGCAATTTGTTTATAAGTTAATTTTAAACAATGCGGTTGTGATGTTTATTGTGATGTTTTCTTATAATTAATTATAAATTAAAATAAATATTATATATATATATATATATATATATATATATATATATATATTGTATATATATATACTGTATATATATTATATTTTATTATATTAAATGTTTTTTTATTAAATAAAAACAGGGCCACATGATGAAGTTATTCATTATTTAGTCATGTTAGTGTTAAGGAAATGGTCTTAACACTCATATTGCCAATTTTCCCCATTATTTTAAAACCAGTTTAATCACCAATGACTCACGGTTCCCCATATCATAGTTTTAATCCACCCTGTTTAATCACGTTCAATTTGATCTATAAATTTTGACCACAAAAATTAAAGCTAGATCCAAGTGTTGTATTATGAGGTCGACATAATACTTCGAACTTTTGAACATTTATTGTTCTGTAGTATTTGTAATTAATTTGAGAAAGCTGTAGAATGATGTTTCATTTTGTCATGATTCATATTGACATCTTAGTTATCAAAAACATAACCTATAAATTTGAACTTTTCTTGATAACAATCAAGTCCCTATGATCATTGCAGGGTCAAAGTGCCCTCCATTGCTTTTCTACACAAAGAAAGAATTTTCTGCAGCCGGGGACATCAAGGGGCATATAAGTGGGATTTTAATGCTTAATCCATTCTTCAAAGCTTGAGTTTCAGGTCAGGAAAATAATAAGGACCACTTTCTTACTCAAATCTCCCAAGAACGGTCCGTTCTAAAATATAATAAAAGCTCAAGATCTCAGCCCATCCAGTCAGGCAATTTAGATATGGCTGGCAGAATGCCATACATCCAAATAAGACATTCGTTTAAAACAACTCTTTCCTAGGTTTGGGAAATGGTTTAAATGTATAGTGTCATATTATTTAATATATCTGTATGACAAATATTTCTAATATTGTCTAATATTTTCTAAAACTCATGCATAAAAAAATTACAAAATACTAAACCCAAAATGCATGCTGAACAAGCAATATTCTTCTAGGCAGTAACACGATCAAAAAATGGTGTATGTAGCATTTTGTCCATACATTCTTTCTGAAAATTTAAAAAGTTAAAGTACAGGTTCAAATAGACCTCACAAGCACAAAGTTACTTTGACATAATAAAAGACAGGTACTCTATATCTATGCACGTTCTTTTCCTGCCAATCCGGTCCTGTAAACTATAGTACAAGCTAACAGGAGTTTCAAGTTTACCTTGGAAACATGGAGACATTTACAACATGGTGCTAAGTACCTATTCCAGGTCTGAACAGACCACAAAAAATTGACATACATTCAGAAGTGCCAAGTGGCTGAATCCTCAATAAATAGGCATTGTATTTTTTTGTTTGCTCTCACCATCCAGTTCAGGGGACAAGATATTGTCAAGTGAGAGATTAAAGCTGTTGTTTACAAGGTGCTTTAATCTGATCTGGATTCAAGGACTATTCCACTTAACCGCCTCCTTGTCTCTACCTTGTCTCTAATAAAGGAAATAGGAGTACCATGATTAAACCGACTCAGGCACATGGAGGACATGCAGACACTACCAAAAAAAAATAACCACACAGAAACCAAACCTTGTACCCTACTGCTGTAAGTTAGTAGCGTTAATTGTTGCACAACTGTGATGCTATTCAGATGCTTCAATATTTAAGCTTATACACTTATACTCTTACACTTATCTATTTTTTTCCAACCATCTGCCATTTTATCATATTTAGTGTCACAAAGGTGCCAAAGCAAATTCCATCTTAAAATTCAGTGGGCAAGGGACAAAAAAAAAACATCCTGGACAGGTCACATGTTTATCACAGCTTCACGCATTCACTCACGAAAACGAAAATTTGATAAATTAAATCTGCTGTAATTATAAATGTTTAGTTGAATGTGTTTGTCTGTGTCTTTGCCCTGCAATAGATTGGCAACCTGCTGAAATCAGTGTATACATACTATTGCCCATATATTGTTATTATACTTGATTTACATAGTCTTTTAATACCATTATATTGTATTTGACTATGTTTCAAAGCCAGTAAACTGGCTCATTTCTCATTTGAATCAAATTGTCTATGCTTATTTTTTATGGAACATTTGGCAGAAACACTAATAGTTAATGAGTTTCAAAAGTCAATTTGACCTCTTTTTCTGCTTTTACGCTAACAAATGTAGAAAAGAGGTTTCACAATCAATAAAAATTGATTAGTGTGCTTAGTACATGCTGAATAATGGTGTGAATTGTTTAAACAGTGTTTAGTGAAAGGCCATTAATGGAGCGCTATACAATTGCTATGCAACTTCAAGTTAGCATCATGGCTATTAATAAACCAAAAACTATGGCTTGCGCACATCACAACAGAGCAGGTGGAGCAAAACAAATCTTTGGAATGTTTGCAGTATAGTGGACAAACAATGTACACGCCATTGCTCCACCAGAACTTCTGTTGTTGCCCCCACCACTTTAAACAACAAATATAAAATGTAATAAAATCCATTAATGAGGTCACAGAAGGTCCCAGAGTGTGTAATATAAGTGGTTACTTATGTGGGTTTCCTAAGGTTTTTTTTTTTTTTAAGCATTGGCTCAAGCCTTGACTCAAGTGGTACTTTTTTTAATGGTGGAACCAGAAGGCAGTGGCACCATATTCAGCACTAAAATAACAATGCCCAAAGAGTGCCCGCGACAATCAGAACCTATTTTCATGCCACACAGCAATCTGTAGTGTTTAGTATTTCTGGCAACCCAAGGCCTTATCAAGAATCTGAAGTTAATTAATTGTCAATTGTCACGATCACTCTGTTGGTAAAAATAAGACGTTATTAAAAGCTTGGAATTTTGATCTAATCTTAGAATGTGAAAAGATGCATTAGGAATAAAGAGGCAAAATGATTCTGATTTTTTAAAACGAGGGTAATAAGCATAGGTGCAGAAATTACAGAAGAATACAGTTGATCAGCCACAGCATAACGATCTGGGAAAGAGTACTGGTCCTAGAGGTTGAGAAAAATAGTAAAGCTTAGTCTGTATGGTTTTTATGGTGAAAGTTCACCAATGAGGCAATGTTTGTTTTTAGCTTTAGAGAAATCTTCTAATAGAGTGCTGAAAAAAAACTGTGGAACTGTATGAAGAAATAAAAAACAGAGAAGTATACGAGGGTGGTTTAGGATTTGTATAAGGGCAATGTGGCATTGTGGAAGTGACGAGAATGAACAAGATCAGGAATTATTTAATTAGAGAGACAGACATTACAAGGTTAGGGAGATAACAATGAAGTGGTTTGGGCATCTACAAATAAGGCATAAGGTTTTAATTGGCAGAAGGATGCTAATAATAAAGCCACCAGGTAGGAGGAGTATGCCAAAGATAAAGAAGTGGTTTTATTGTGGTGACTCCTAATGGGATCAAATTTAAAGCATTGGTCTGAATTATGTCTATTGTACCAACCTTCTGTATTATTTTCTTATGGCTTGTTGCATATTATGTTAATAGTTTTATTGACCTTTTAAGTGTATGTATATGACATATTTGTGTGTGTGTGTGTGTAAAGCTGCTTAGGAAAAAAAAGTTGAGAAAAATATATTCATTCATTATCTTCTGCTTCTGTATCTGCCCAGCGCCCGAAACGTTCTCCCCTGGATAGGCATGGGAACCCCCCCCCCCCCCGCGACCCCAATATAGGATAAAGCGGAAGATAATGAATGAATGAATAAATATATTATGCAGTATACATTAAAAAAAAGGCAACAATTCAGACCCAACATGTTACACTTTAACAATTTTCAAAGCCAAATAACAATTTATACATAACCAGAAGTATTACTTTTATTTCCACAATAAAGAACACACATTTAGTAAAGCTCAAAAGAAAAAAAAAGAAATCAAAAGAAAAAAAAAGCATTAAATCTGACTAAAAAGCATCCATTCATTATCTTCCACATAATCCTCTACTAGGGTGACAGTTCTCTATTTCCATTCAGTGGAGAACATTTCGGGCACTGGGCAGATTCACCCAGGACAGGGCACCAATCTATTGCATCTTTTCTTTTTTTTTTTTAGAATATTTTTATTGGAAATATAAATAATATCCTTACAACAACAACTAACATATTCCACTTTTTCTTTTCAAACAAATTACCCCCCCACACAAAGAAAATACTATAATAATAATAAAAATCATAAAAAAAATAAAAAAATATATATATATATACATATATATATATACACACACACACATATATATATATATATATATTGAAATTATACATCTAATAATAATAATCATTAAGTATCAAAACAAACCACCCCCCTCCCCATAACCACTCGGCTCACCACGACCAACCAACATATTGCCAGTGTAGTACATTAAAAGGCACACGAAAAAGAAAAGAGAAATGAAAAACAAAAGAAGACACTTTTAATTTAATTTGGAAAAACTGCCAGATTGGTAAAGTAAGAAATAAAAGGTTGCCACATGCTATAAAACTTAGCTGTACATCCTCTCATGGTATATTTAATCTTTTCAAGTTTTAAGAATGCCATGACGTCTCTTAGCCAATGGGAAATAGATGGAC